>JARQOC010000004.1:359165132-359182471 GCA_033576535.1 Allobates femoralis
TCCTTGGGGGCTTTTGTAGTCCAATGGTGGGAAAAGTCTTTGGGGTCTGCCCCCATGGTTGATTCGAGCAATCAGGGCGGACAAAGATTTTGGCGCCTTTGCCTCAGGCCCTCCCACGAAGTGGGGCGGTGGCTCAACCCTGGGCTTGCACATGGTGGATCCTCATGGCGGGGACGCCATCCTGGGCGACATCTTGGCCCAACGGTGAAAAGGCGGGAAAAGTTCTTTTAGGGACGAACAAAGTCCAAATTATTGAAATAAAGTCTTTTAAGCACATAATACCCGTTAGGGAACGGGCCTGCTCGTATCCTGTTCGTGACGCCAAGTTCTGACTCACCGTGGCCGGGACTCCGGTTTAGACAGGCAGTAGCTTCCTCCTCCTTGTCATGGGTGGACCGCGCCTGCCGGTAGTGGGGCCCGATTGAGTGCAGATCAAAAGTGATGAAGACGTCTTGCGGGAACAGATTAAGGGGTTAATTGTTTCGTAACGCCACCTATGAGTGTTTCGGTAAGTCTTACCGATGCTGCGGGGCCTCCAGGCGATGGAATGCAGCAAGATGGAACGCTCCCCACAGGCTAAGCGATGATCCACGGAGGCTGGAGCTGCTTCAGTTGTTGTGCGGCAGCTGCGGTTACCTTAACATGCGGATGAACAGTTTATAAGAAAGCATTGACATTGTAAGTCTCTGTAACGGGTTCTTTACTGTAACCAGCAGGCAATACATGGTATACAGCTGTAGGTAGCAGACCGGGTGGACTCAGCAGTGATAGGTGTCCCTCAGAGATCCACGGTGTTCCTCCATTCTAAGTACTGTGCCGTTGTCGCCCAGGAATACCAGGTCGGGTACTGGGAGGCTGCTTGAATGCCCTATCCGGGGTATATGTTCCGGATGCTTTGGGGAGCTTTAGGTCCCATGGTGGGTACACCGCTGGTTAGACGACTGGATTTGGCGGTGGTGGGGTGCTCCTGTAAAGCCGTCCCTCCACTCCTCTGGTTCGCATAGCAGAGCTGAACTGCTGCTAGCTTCGGTACCAGCAAACCAGCTGTAAATGGGCACGGGTTGGTTTTGGAACCGTATGATGATCCTCGTAGTTGGTAGGGAGACGGCCAACGAGGGTGGCCAGGGGGTCGCACGGGACTGTGCAACCCCCTCTCCTAGGTTGCAGAGCTGGGAATCTGCAGAGGTCTTCTAGGTTGTTCTTACTTCCCCAGACTTCAGACTCTATCTATCTAAAGACTGACTTCCACTGCACAATACCCTTGCACTCCGCCCACCAGACCTGATTGGCCCTCTATGCTAGGTGATGCATGCAGGGTATGGATCTCTGAGTTAACCGTTTGACTGCTGGGTCAGAGAATATTGCTGCTGCATTTATGGCTGCAATATCCTCCTGTGACGCACTCGTTGCGGGGCGCCACATTCTTGGCTAGTATATGGGAAAGGGTGGTTTAAAGGGTATTATTCCTGATGCCACCGCTGCTGCAGAACCTCTGGGGATGATGGATGGGCAGCTGGGATGTAGTGGCTCCCCACAGGCGGAGCAGATCCCCAGGGCAGTAGATGTTGAAAGGGTGTAGGGTGCAGAATGGAGGGCGCAAAGTAACAGACAGACTCACGGTTTGTTGGTTCCTCAGGTCCTTTATTGGTGTTACTGGCTCCGTGACAGGTGATATTACTGGGAGTCCGTACAACCTAGGAGCAACTCTGAGTTTTCCTCATCTGTCAAGGTCTGAGGCCTCCCTGCTGCGCAAGCTGAGCTATGGCTCTCTCCCCTGCATGGCGCCGGTATGGCAGGCAGCTCGAGTCCTTCTCCAGCCCCACTTCTCTGGTGGCTGTTCCTGGGCTCTTAACGCTGCTTTGCCTCTGGGCACTATGTGGCTGGGGAACTTGAAATTTCACACCTTGCGGTATTGGCTGTGAGACGTTAGGCGCTGCACAGCCTCGGACTCTGGTGTCCGTTTCTTGGCGCTTACTCCTCTGGGGTGAGCTCAACACCGCTCCTTCCCCCAGGCTTTAGGTCCCTCACGCTAGGTTCAGCTATCCTGGGACAAGCTTAGCACTGCTCCTGTCTACAGGATGCCTTCCTCAGTCCTCCTAGGAACTGAACTGACTAAATCCGCCCCAGATCAGAATTTATAGGGGAGCTGCCCTAAACCCGGGTTTTAGAGCACCCCCTTCAGGCCTGGAGGCAGAAAGGTGTTGTGTGCTTTGATTTTGCCTGGTGTGAATACCCTCTGTTGCTCTCGGGTATGACACTACCCCCGAGGGAGATGATGACATTGTGGTATCCAGACTCTGGGGTGCCACACAAGATGCGTCAGTATGAAGATCGCAAATATAAGGGTCAGTTCACAGTGAATTTTGCAGTGCATTCATGTCCCTTTCCGGGGCGTCCGTCTATATCTCCATAGAATGGGATTCAGAGCCAGAGAATTGAACAAAGCAAACGGAGTCCAAAGTGTAAAAACTTAGAGCCAAATTTGGGCTGTTTTTTGGTGGTTTCTATAATTTCACATCACACAATTCAATTGGAAGCCTTGAGTAAAGACATGAATGCACTGACATATGTAGTGTGAATGGGCCCTTACATCCTGCACCACCCCCAGGGAAATGTCATTATGAGGTTTTGTCCCTGGACTGCCACAGGTATTTCTAGGACACTGAGAAAAGCCCTAGACAAGCAATGATATTGGGCAACCAAGAGGTGGTGACCTCAAGTCAGGAGTGTTCAATAGCACAAGACTTTAGATAAAAGTCATGATAGAGAGATGTCTACAAGCTGACTAAGGCTGTGGAGGACTTCATCTGTCCAGTAGCTATTTCTAAACTATTCTGAGGTTGCTTTGTTGGCTATTGGGTCTTAGGGTACCGTCACACCTGGCGATGTCAGCGGGGATTTTTTAGGCGACGCATTGGCGATGCCGGCGGCGATAGGCCACCCCCCAGCGTTGCCTAAAAAAATCCCCGCTGACATCGCCAGCGATGTGACTGGGTGAGGGCGACCACTCTGGGGCGATGTGTACACATCGCCCAATGTAAATGGGGGACGGCGATCTGCCAGGCAATGGGAGCCCATGTTAAGGCATCGCCGCTGGGGTTTTAAGACACCCAAGCGGCGACGATGCCTGTCAGATCGCCGGTGCGTCGTCGGAGGTGTTGCCACATGTAAACATGCGACGCTGGCGGGGTGCCAAAAACGTGCGCGCTCCCGCCCGTCGCTGCCAACATCTCCGATGATGTCACCTGGTGTGACGTGGCCCTAAGACATTATCCCACTCATGTCCCAAACTATCCCCAGACCCAATGTTGGTGTAGGTCAGGGGTCTCAAACTCCAGGCCCCGAGGGCCGCACATAGTCCAGGTTTTCCATAGTATTGGACAGTTGATATTCAAATGACCAACTGTCAATTTCTAAGGAAATCCTGAAAACCTGGACTGTGTGCGGCCCTCGAGGCCTGGAGTTTGAGACCCCTGGTGTAGGTAATACACACGGACCACGGTTCTGCATACTTGTCTTTAGTCTTCTGTTGATTGCAGGAGGTTTATGGACTGGTTGCCCCAATACATGGAAGTCTATAGTATATGTGAGTCCCGTCAGCAGCATATGGGGACCCTGCACACGACTGGTCACATCTCCATACTTTTCATATTAATGGCTGGTCAAAATAGAGAAAACCAGACATCCATTTCAGGTGTTCTCAGTGATCAGATCAAACCATAATTATGCCATTTTTTTGACCCGGTAGAAATGTCTCCTGAATCTGGTGTTCAGTTTCTTGCTCCTGCGTCCCTCTTAGCTACAGTAATATGAAAAAGTTTGGGCACCCCTCTTAATCTTACTCTTTTTTTTTTTTTGTTTAAAATTGTTTTTTTGCAACAGCTATTTCAGTGTGATATATGTAATAACTGATGGACACAGTAATTTTTCAGTGTGATATATGTAATAACTGATGGACACAGTAATATTTCAGTGTGATATATGTAATAACTGATGGACACAGTAATATTTCAGGATTGAAATGAGGTTCATTGCACTAACTGAAAATGTGAAATATGCATTATTTCAAATATTGACAGGTGCAAAAGTATGGGCACCTCAACAGAAAAGTGACATTAATATTTAGTAGATCCACCTTTTGCCTCTAGTCGCTTCCTGTAGCTGTTAATGAGTTCCTGGATCCTGGAGGAAGGTATTTTTGACCATTCCTCTTTACAAAACAATTCCAGTTCAGTTAAGTTTGATGGTCACCGAGCATGGACAGCCCGCTTCAAAACATCCCACAGATGTTCAATGATATTCAGGTCTGGGGACTGGGATGGCCATTCCAGAACATTGTAATTGTTCCTCTGCATGAATGCCTGAGTAGATTTGGAGCGGTGTTTTGGATCATTGTCTTGCTGAAAGATCCATCCCCGGCGTAACTTCAACTTTGACACTGATTCTTGAACATTATTCTCAAGAATCTGCTGATACTGAGTGGAATCCATGCGACCCTCAACTTTAACAAGATTCCCGGTGCCGTCATTGGCCACACAGCCCCAAAGCATAATGGACCCTCCCCCAAATTTGACAGTGGGTAACAAGTGTTTTTCTTGGAATGCTGTGTTTTTGTGGCACCATGCATAACGCCTTGTTGTATGACCAAACAACTCAATCTTTGTTTCATCAGTCCACAGGACCTTCTTCCAAAATGAAACTGGCTTGTCCAAATGTGCTTTTGCATACCTCAGGCGACTGTTTGTGGCGTGCATGCAAAAACGGCTTCTTTCGCATCACTCTCCCATACAGCTTCTCCTTGTGCAGTGTGAACTGTATTGTTGACTGATGCACAGTGACACAATCTGCAGCAAGATGATGCTGCAGGTCTTTGGAGGTGGTCTGTGGATTGTTCTTGACTGTTCTCACCATTCTTCTTCTCTGCCTTTCTGATATTTTTGTTGGCCTGCCACTTCTGCCACTTTACAAGAACTGTCCCTGTGGTCTTCCATTTCCTTACTATGTTCCTCACAGTGGAAACTGACAGGTTAAATCCCTGAGACAACTTTTTGTATCCTTCCCCTGAACAACTATGTTGAACAATCTTTTTTTTCAGATCATTTGAGAGCTGTTTTGAGGAGCCCATGATGCCACTCCTCAGAGAAGATGCAACTAGGAGAACAACTTGCAAGTGGACACCTGAAATAGCTTTTCTCATGATTGGATACAACGGGCTATGAAGTACAAAGCTCAATGAGGTTACCAGACCAATTTAGTGTGTCAGTAAGTCAGTAAAAAGTAGTTAGCAGTATTCAAATCATGAAAATCAGAAGGGTGCCCATACTTTGGCACCTGTAAAATTTTGAAATAATGCATATTTCACATTTTCAGTTAGTACAATAAACCTCATTTCAACCTGAAATATTACTCTGTCCATCAGTTATTACATATATCACACTGAAATAGCTGTTGCAAAAAAAACAATTTTAAACAAAAAAAAAAAGAGAAAGGTTAAGAGGGGTGCCCAAACTTTTTCATATGACTGTATATACAAATCATCTTTTTAGCCAAGTGCGCTAATAACAGTGGTATATATTAACTAATTTGTCTCCACTATCCTGTCTGATGGGTGTGTGTACATGGAGGCTGGTTCTGCTGGTAATTATTACATATGAAGGGGTCGTCCATCCGCTGACCTCTGCATCGGAGAGATACCGCGCAGGACATGTACGTGATCAACAAGTGTCGTGTGTCTGTTTTATTCTGAAAAATAGGTGCACAAATCCCCACAAATTTGTCTCCTAATTACTATAGCCGGTCATAGTGAATGTGCCATTGTGATCATTCCTGAGCGCCAGGTTTTGTACCGGGACCCCATGGCTACTTGTTGCGCTCGGTGACTCCTCTTTAGCCATTTTCCTCCTTGTCTTGATTCTCCTGTAATCTGCGTCTTGGTGGCCCGCTCTTCAGTCTTCTTTCAGGTAGTTGTTATATGGGATCTATACAATGTGAGTAGTTATAATAGAATCCAAGCACTCATCTGGTTCAGTTTCAAGTGATTTATTGTGAAGCACACATGGATGGTGAGGTGACAGCAGCAATAACGTTTCGGCCCCCAATTAGGCCTTTCTCAACACGTCACTGCTAATGATGTTAGGGGAGTAAACATCAGGTATGGAGCACTGTATGGTAAGACGAGAGCCCCCTGCACCATGGAACAGTACATCTGTTGCAGGCCTATTAGGCAGTGTATCTGTGCAGGCTTTGTGCTGTACCCATAGGTATGTGGAATGTTCCAGAATGCTGGAGAATCGTCTTATTATGTTTCTGATAGCCCCTGATGTGGTAGCTCCCAGTGTGTGACCCCTGGTCTGGGGAAGTACCGTTAGTATCGTAGTCTTGGGAGAGCCAGCACCGTCCGTGCCTAGGCTGAGACTCTCAGCCTAGGCACGGACGGTGCTGGCTCTCCCAAGACTACGATACTAACGGTACTTCCCCAGACCAGGGGTCACACACTGGGAGCTACCACATCAGGGCTATCAGAAACATAATAAGACGATTCTCCAGCATTCTGGAACATTCCACATACCTATGGGTACAGCACAAAGCCTGCACAGATACACTGCCTAATAGGCCTGCAACAGATGTACTGTTCCATGGTGCAGGGGGCTCTCGTCTTACCATACAGTGCTCCATACCTGATGTTTACTCCCCTAACATCATTAGCAGTGACGTGTTGAGAAAGGCCTAATTGGGGGCCGAAACGTTATTGCTGCTGTCACCTCACCATCCATGTGTGCTTCACAATAAATCACTTGAAACTGAACCAGATGAGTGCTTGGATTCTATTATAACTACGATAGAGATCACCAGATCCTTTCCTACATAGCACCATCAACCTCCCACCACTGAGTGCTGGTCATAAACGATATAGATATACAATGTGAGTGTCCCCATTAAAGAGATCGATCCCCATAGTGATGTGACTTGAGACAGGTGATGTTATCATGGCTGAACCTATACAATGTAAGTGCCCCAATCACCGAGACCGACCCCCATAGTGATGTGACTTGGGGCATGTGACGTTATCATGACTGGAGTCATGTGACCCGCTGTGTGTACGGCGCCCCCTATAGTCCTGCTCCTGCAGCCGCCATGTATGTAGCAGACGAGACCCTTTATTAGATGCAGGATCAGCAGATGAGTCTGGTTCTAGTTCTGGAGTATTGAGCGATTGTCGCTGTGTAGGGTGAAGTGCAGACAAATAAAACACAAAACACAATATATAATCTCTAATTATTTTTTATTTTTTGGAATAGCAATAAGCAACATTGTAATGAAAATATTACCGGTCCTTCAATAAATTTAGGGTCACGGTGACTCTCAGGTCCGATGGAGACCACAGAACTTGCTGCGGACATTGCGGACCTGATGAGCCACCGGACCCAAAGATCCAGAGGAAGGCGAAGAAAACCCCCGGAGAGTTCTACCTCAGGGGGAAAAAAATTCCTTCCTGACCCCATTTCTGGCGATCGGATATCTCCCTGGATCACGTCTGGCCTGGTGTATATTGCTGTATATATGAATGTAATTATAACCTTAGGAGAGCCGACCTGGAAAGGAAAATACATGCAACCTGCTTCTTAAGGGTACTTCAGGGGCGGACTTACCGTGGTGCAGCTGGTTGATCCCGCCCCTCCTCTCCTCTGCTGCCCCGGCTCCCAGAACTGCACGGCCCGGTGTAGGTAGGAGATGCAGCAGCTATAGCACCAGACCCCCACCCCCCAGCTCCTCGCCTACATGCACTAGCTTTCCCCCTGCTCCTCACCATCAGCTGCTGCAGAAGGGCCCTCTGGGCACAAGGGCCGCCACTGGGGTACTTCACACACTGCAACTTCGCTAGCGCTATCACTGAAACATCACTGGTTTTGTGACGTAACAGCGACCTCTCCAGCATTGTCACAGTGTGTGACATGTAGCAATGATCAGGCCCCTGCTGTGAGGTCGCTGATTGCTGCACATCGTTCAGGATCATTTTTTGGTCCTTGGTCTCCCGCTGGTCAGCACGCATCGCTGCGTGTGGCAGCGAGAGACCAACGATCAGCGACCTCACAGCCAATGCCCAGCGCCGCACATTAGATGCTGGCCACTGGTAACCAGGGTAAATATCAGGTAGCTAAGCAGCGCGCTCTGCTTAGTTACCCGGTGTTTACCCTGTTTACCAGTGTCCTCCCGCATAGCCCAGCCTGTAAGCGGGAGGACACTGGTAACCGCTTACAGGCTGGGCTAAGTGGTTAGCAACCCCATATTTACCCTGGTTACCAGCAATGTTGCTGCTGGCTGGTCACTGGTGAGTCTGCCTGTTTGACAGCTCACCAGCGACTGCAGAGAGACTTTCCAGCGATCCCAGCCAGGTCGGATCGCTAGTGGGATTGCTGGAAAGTCTCAGCGTGTAAAGGGGCCCTAAGAGCTCACAATCTATGACAATGGATGCTTTTTGTATGATGATGATGAGGATGATAAAAAATAATGATGATGATAAGCAGTCGGTAAGACAAGCATCTGACTCCAACTCTTAAGTTCAGGGGCGTAACTACAACAGGTGCAGGGGTTGCGATCGCACCTGGGCCCTGCAGCCTAGGGGGGCCCCAAAAGTCTCTTTGGCCCATAGAGAAGACTAATACTATTAGAGATTTGCAATTATTGGGGGCCCCGTTGGAACTTTCGCATCGGGGCCCCAGGGCCTGAACTTACGCCACTGCTTCAGTTTCTCTGAATCCCAACTCCAACAAAATGGACTCCGGCTTTATGACTCCGACTTCGACTCCTCGATTCTGACGTCGGCTCCACGACTCCATGACTCCTGGTCCGTGATCACGACTCTGGCTCCATGACTACGACTCCGACTCCATGACTACGACTCCGGCTCCCCGACTCCCACCCAAGAACTCCAGCTCCACCCACGTCTCTGACTCCCCGGTTTTGCTCCACAACTCCGGCTCCACAACTCCAGGACTCAAGGGCTCCACGACTCCGACTCCACAACTCTGTCTCCAAGACTCTAACTCTGGCTCCATGACTATAACTCCGCCTCCATGACTCTCCGCCTCCAAGACTCCGGCTCCGGCTCCATGGCTTCTGCTCCACGACTCCAACTACGGTTCCACGACTCAGACTCCACAATTCCACGGCTCTGGCTCCACAACTCCACAACTCTGACTCCAGATTGACAACTCCGATTCCATGATTCCACGACTCCGGCTCCATGACTACGACTCCACGACTCTGATTCTATGACTCGGACACCGACTCCACGACTCTGATTCTATGACTCGGACACCGACTCCACGACTCCAGCCCCACGACTCCATGGCTCCGACTCCACAACTCTAACTCTGTCTTCACGGCTCCAACTTCATGACTCCGACTCCACGACTCTGGCTCCACAGCTCTGACACCATGACTCAGACTCCACGACTCAGACTCCATGATTCCACGGCTTTGGCTCCACGACTCCAGCTCCACGATTTCACAACTTCAACTCCAGCTCATAGACTCCGGCACTACAACTTTGACTGCGGCTCCATGGCTCTGGTTCCACGCTTTGACTCCACGACTCTGATTCCACAACTCCGGCTCCACAACTCTCACTCCGACTCCACGAATCCGGCGCCACGCTCTGACTCCACGGCTCCACGCTCCTACTCCACGCTCCTACTCCACAACTCCATCTCCATGCTCCGACTTCACGACTATAACTCCACGACTCAAGCTCCACGACTCAGACTCCACGACTCCGGCTCCACGATTTCACAACTTCAACTCCAGCTCCTAGACTCCGGCTCTACAACTCTGACTGCGGCTCCACGGCTCTGGTTCCACGCTTTGACTCCACGACTCTGATTCCACAACTCCGGCTCCACAACTCTCACTTCGACTCCACGCTCAGACTCCACGACTCCGACTCCAAGATTTCGACTCCCTGACTTCACGACTCCGGCTCCACGCTCCGGCTTCACGCTCTGACTCCACGGCTCCTACTCCACGCTCCCACTCCACGACTCCATCTCCATGTTCCGACTTCACGACTACAACTCCACGACTCAAGCTCCACGACTCAGACTCCACGACTCCGGCTCCACGATTCCGGCTCCATGACTTTCACTCCGGCTCCACAACTGACTCCACGACTCCGGCTCCACCCACGACTCTGACACCAACGCTTCGGCTCGACGACTCTGACTCCACGACTCCAACTCCATGGCTCTGACTCCACTGCTTTGGATCAACGACTCTGACTCTTCGACTCTGGCTCCACACTTCGGCTCCACGCTTCAACTCCCCGACTCCACAGCTTCTGCACCACGACTTCGGCTGCATGGCTCTAACTCCACAACCACGACTCTGACTCCGGCTCCACAACTCCATGACTTCAGCTCCACGACTCCAGCTCCACGCTCCAACCCTCCAACTCCATGTCTTCCGCTCCACAGCTTTGGCTGCACAGCTCTGGCTCCACGACTCTGACTCTACAACTCTAACTCTGACTAAATGACTCCGGCTCCACGACTCCTGCTCCACAACTCCGGCTCCACGCTCCTACTCCACGGCTCCAGCTCTAGAGCTTCGACTCCACGATTCCACGACTACTGCTCCACAACGTCAGATCCATGACTACCGCTCCATGACTCTGGCTCCACGTCTTCTGTGGCACCCCAGGGTCTTAGTGCCACTGTGTCTTCACTGCCCCCGGGTGGTGGTGTCACGGCGAGGGCATGAAAATGGCCTTCTCATCAGGCAGGTAAACCACACATACCTTCTGCCTCCAGGCCAGAAGGGGGAGAATAAGCCCGGGTTCAGGGTAGCTCCCCTATAAATTCTGGTCTGGGGCGGAGCAAGATAGTTCAGTTCCCGAGAGGACGGTGAAGAGTACCTGGAGTTTCGAGCTGTGCTAAGCTCATCCTAGGTACAGCCAATCAGTACCTAGGAGGACTGAGGCAGTCATCCTGGTGGACTGAGGCTGTAGAGCTCATCCCGGGATCGCTGACTCGGTGCCAGGCCTAAGACTATGGTCTGAGGAGAGTCACACCTGTGAGCTGAGCGGTACCATGCTCACCCCAGAGGAAAGCTCAGAGAGTCCAAGACTGTGCAGGGTCTAACGACCCAGCAGTCAGTACCGGAAGGTGGGGAGTTCCAAGTTCCTCAGCCACACCGTGCCCAGGGACAAAGCAAGGCAGAGAGTTCAGGAACAAACACCCGAGATGAGGGTTAGAAGGGACTCGAGTTGCCTGTTATACCGGCACTTCGCTTTTGCCCGTCATCCTGCATCCTAGACTAAAAGTACCTTCACTGCCCCGGGGAACTG
The DNA here is from genome assembly GCA_033576535.1 of Allobates femoralis. Lineage (NCBI taxonomy): Eukaryota > Metazoa > Chordata > Amphibia > Anura > Aromobatidae > Allobates > Allobates femoralis. The sequence goes on from JARQOC010000004.1 coordinate 359,176,477, forward strand.
CTCTACCCATGGAGAGCCACTCCATCCCAGCTGCCTGTCTATCACCCCGGAGGTTCTGCAGCAGCGGTGGCCCACTATAGCCACATACCATGGGTGGTGATACAAAAATTTCCCTTTCATAATTCCCTTTCCCTATCACACCAAAAAATCCCCCTTTTTAGGCTGAACCCAGGGCCACGGAACCAGGTCTCGACCCCCGTGACTCCCACAGGAGAACTGCAGCCCGGTTCCGAGTACCCCTTACCCTGGGGCACGTCAGCCTTCCGCTCCATGTCTCCAGCTCCATGACTCCGACTTCACGACTCCGGCACCACGACTCTGACTCCACGGTTTCCGCTCCACAACTCCACAACTCTGACTTCGGCTCCACGACTCTGACTTCGGCTCCACGACTCTGACTTCGGCTCCACGACTCCTGGCTCCAGGACTCCGGCTCCCCAGGAAAAGCTAAAAAAACAAAGTTTAAAAAAAATATAACTTTGCTCTATTGAAAATAAAACTATTAAAAAAAATACACATTTGGTATCGCCGCTTTCAGAAATGTCCGATCTATCAAAATATAAGATTATTATTATTATTATTATTATTATTATTACTAGCTGTGAGCCCGATGCAAATGCATCGGGTGTCTAGAATATTTTTTTTTTTTTTTAGATTTTCAAATAATAATCCAATATAGTAGATAGGAATTTTTTATTTTATTATTTATTTTGTTTTGTTTTTTTACTATTTTTATTATTATTAAATGTATTTATTATTTGTTATTTTATGAAAATTTATTTGTATTAAAATTATTTTATTTTATTTAAAAACCGCATCTGCGGCGCGGTTGCGGAAATCCCCATAGAAAGTATAGGGGGACTTGCGGCAGGTGCGGCAAAACCGCACTTGCCGCACCTGCCGCAAGTCCCCCTATACTTTCTAAGGGGATTTCCGCAACCGCGCCGCAAGTGCTCGTACTCAGCCAGCGACTCGCAATGCGGCGCGGTTGCGGTAATCCTTATGGGGATTACCGCTACCGCGCCGCAAGTGCTCGCACTCAGCCAGCGACTCGCTGCCGCACCTGCCGCAAGTCCCCCTATACTTTCTATGGGGATTACCGCAACCGCGCCGCAAGTGTAGCGACTCGCAATGGCCTCCGGCCATTGCTCGCGCTACACAGCGACTCGCAATAGATCCCCATTGAAAGTATAGGGGGAGTTGCGGCAGATGCGGCAGCTGAGGTAGCGACTCGCAATGGCCTCGCGGCCATTGCTCGCGCTACCTCAGCGGTAAATCGCTAACTTTGTAGCCGGGCCTCTGGTTCTATTTTCGGCCAGCGACTCGCAATGGCCGCTTCGCGGCCATTGGTCGCGCGTGGTGACGTCACAGCGTGACATAGCCACGGCGTTTTCGGGGTCCGACACAAAAATGCCTACGGCAATTATATAGTAGATAGCTACTTTTTGGGGAGTCCAATACTTTTTTTGGGGGGTCCAATACTTTTTGGGGGGGTCCAATACTTATTGGGGCTCGTTCAATGCTTTTTGGGGTGCGTTCAATACTTATTGGGGCGCGTTCAATGCTTTTTGGGGCGCGTTCAATGCTTTTTGGGGCGTGTTCAATACTTTTTGGGGCGCGTTCAATACTTATTGTGACGCGTTCAATACTTATTGGGGTGTGTTCAATACTTTTTGGGGCGCGTTCAATACTTTTTGGGGCGCGTTCAATACTTATTGGGGTGCGTTCAATACTTATTGGGGTGCGTTCAATACTTTTTGGGGTGTGTTCAATACTTTTTGGAGTGCTTTGCTGGGCTAAACCTGAATGGTGCATGTCAGGTCTGTGTGTGAGTGAAGATGTGCTGATTGACTCACTGGGTTGCAGCTGGGAGTGAGTAGGCTGGATAGGAACCTGCCAGGTGTCTGAGTGAGGAGAGGACGATTCAGAAGTTCAGAGCACTGCCATGTGAAGAGGTGCTGGAAGTGATCCGTCCTCAGTGGGTAAGTGATGGGAGCCTACCAGCTGATGTGTGCATGGCAGCCAGTGTCCAAGGGCCAGGCGGTCACAGCTGACTTTGGGACATTGAGGGGGGGGGGGGCTGTGCGGCCATTGGGGGGGGGTCTGTGCGGCCAGGATGATGATGATGATGATGATGATGATGATGATCTGTGATAGCGACTCGCAATGCTTGCACTACCCAGCGACTCGCAATAGATCCCCATTGAAAGTATAGGGGGAGATGCGGCAGCTGAGGTAGCGACTCGCAATGGCCTCGCGGCCATTGCTCGCGCTACCTCAGCGGTAAATCGCTAACATTGTAGCCGGGCCTCTGGTTCTATTTTCGGCCAGCGACTCGCAATGGCCGCTTCGCGGCCATTGCTCGCACTAAAGCTAGCGACTCGCAATGGCCTCGCGGCCATTGCTCGCGCAGCTGACGCCTCGCATTGGCCGCTACGCGGCCAATGCTTCGCCGTGGTGACGTCACAGTGTGACATATCCACGGCACTTTTTTTGGTCCGACACGAAAATGTCTTAGACAATTATATAGTAGATTATTATTAATAATGAGATCTGTAAATTGGGTAACGGAAAAAAAGTCCAAACCTCATACTTTTTATTTTGTGGCCGCAACATTGAAATAAAATGCAATAACGGGCGATCAAAACATCGCATCTACCCAAAAATGGTCTCATTAGAAACGTCAGCTCAAGCCGCAAAAAGTAATCCATCACAGCCCCAGATCCCGAAAAATGAGAACCCTGCGGGGCGCGGAAAATGGCGCCAAAAGTGTAATTATTGTTCTTTAAAAACGGCAGAATTTTTTTTCACCACCTACATACAAGTGAAAGTATACATGTTTGGTATCTACAAACTGGTACCGACCCGAGGCCTCATACTGACACATCAGTGTTACCATATAGTGAATATGGGGAATAGAGAACCCAAAATACAATCATGTAATGGCACTACATTTGCATTTTAACTGCACAGTTTCTTCCCGGTTTCCTGTGCACTATATGGTAAAATAGACGCTGTCATTCAAAAGTACAACTCATCCTGCTAAAAACAACAAGCCCTCGTATGGCTATATTTATGGAAAAATAATAAAAGTTATGACCCTTGGAAGAAGAGGAGGGAAAAACGGAAAATCCCCCGGGGGTGAAGGAGATCAGGGACCCTTCTATATTATCCATATTATCTAGTGCCCTATGTAGTAAAGGAAAGCTCCGGACTCCATACTGTCATTCCTGACCGGAGCCAATGACAACTCACAGGTCACCCACTGATTCAACAATAGGGACAAAAGAGCTGACAACAGAGAGTAATAGCATTTACAAGGTTTGTTAGAAAATGCTATAATATCTCCATGAAAATGGCAAAACTACCCAAAATAGAGTCATATGGAGTGGTCTGTATACATCCATACATACATACACATGATGGAGCACATGGGTGTCATGGAGGACGAGCTCCATAGTGGGAGCCAATGCTTAATAGCAGCTCATGTTCTGCACTCAACAATCCTGAATACATACAGGGGCGCTTCTAGGGTCAGAAAAGATCAGGGGCCCAAGAGATGGACTTGCCCCCTTCCAAAAATCAAAACAAACCATGAACAGTACAGATAACTCTTAGTACAGTAGCAGATGTGACCTGCAGTCCTATGTAACACAACAGATAGCAGTGATACCTCTGAGTACAGGTAATGTAGTAAATGTCACCTGCAGTCCTATGTAACACCACAGATCATACAATGATAACCCTCTGAGCACAGATAACATAGTAGATGTCACCTGCAGTCCTATGTAAAACCACAGATCATACAATGATAACCCTCTGAGCACAGATAATGTAGCAGATGTTTCCTGCAGTCCTATGTAAACCATCAGATGACACAGTGATATCTCTCTGACAACATATAATGTAGTAGATGTCACCTGCAGTCCTATGTAACACCACAAATAGCAGTGATACCTCTGAGTACAGATAATGTAGTAAATGCCATCTGCAGTCCTATGTAACACCACAGATAATACAATGATAACCCCCTGAGCACAGATAACATAGTAGATGTCATCAGCAGTCTTCTATAACACCACAGATAACAGTGATGACTCTCTGAGCACAGATAATGTAGTAAATGCCATCTGCAGTCCTATGTAACACCACATATGATACAATAATAACCCTCTGAGCACAGATAATGTAGCAGATGTCATCTGCAGTCTTATATAACACCACAGATAGCAGTGATACCTCTGAGTACAGATAATGTAGTAAATGCCATCTGCAGTCCTATGTAACACCACAGATCATACAATGATTACCCTCTGAGCACAGATAATGTAGCAGATGTCACCTGCAGTCTTATATAACACCACAGATAACAGTGATGACTCTCTGAGCACAGATGGTGTAGTAGATGTCACCTGCAGTCCCATGTAACACTGGTGAAAATCTCTTGAAGGGGGAGATTTAGAGCTTTAATGTTCACAGTATTTTTAGTCGTTAGGTGTTAAGAACGGGCCGTGCAAAATCTCAGTGAAATCAGGTGAAGACTGTGGTTTTGTATTCAGCGGGTTCACACAGAATTTGTTTTTTATATATGAAATTAAAAAAAATTATATATATATATACACACACATATACATACATACATGATTTTACATCCACGGCCCTAAATATCTGGGACTTTGCATTTGTAATTCAGGGCACTGATCCCACATCAAGAAGCCTAGTGACGCCCCTGATTACACGGTCGCCCTCCTTAGGGCTGTAATACCGTATGTGTCCTATAGGGGCAGCTACTTCCTCCAGCAATAACAGCTGATTGGGGAAGGTATTCAGTGCCAAAACCCCCTAATGGTAGAGAGCTCCTTACCTGGAATCTTCTCCTTCCGGCTGTCAGGTCCAAATGGCTCAAACTGACTCCAGAGCAGATCTCTGCACGTTCTATACCATCTGTGATGTCATCCAGTGTCTGTGATGTCATCAGAACTGCCTGATACTAGTAAATATGCAAATTATCTCTTCAGAGAGGAAGGCATGAACTCTAGTGCCACCTATTGGAAGAAGCAATCCTAAAAGTCAAAATTGACCCTTTAACGAGTCAGATGACTTTGTTTTCGCCCAGGGGTAGGGAACTCCAGGCCTCAAGAGCCGCACACAGTGCAGGTTTTCAGGATTTCCTTAGCATTGCACAGGGGTTGGAATCATCACCAGTGCAGGTGATTCAATTATCACCTGTGCAATACTAAGGAAATCCTGAAACCTGCACTGTGTGCTGCTCTTGAGGCCTGGAGTTCCCTACCCCTGCCTTAGCCTCTCATACAGCCAAATCAGATCTTTTGCTTTGCAATGAGGAGGGGCAATACCCTGAAACACTGTGTCTGCAAAGTAAGGGTCTGACTTGGCTTTTTAATCCTGGATTATATGACAAGGATTGTTAAATGGTCCATTTTGATTTTTAGGATTTCTACTTCTAGTAGGTGGTGCTAAAACTCAAATCCTCTAATCTGATGAGACAATTTACATGTTTAATTTCCCAGAGGAACATTGTGGTTTTACGTCTCCTCACACTGTCAATCTCTCCATAATGATTCCAATAAAACATTTACCTGTTGTAGACGAGTAACTAGATCCAAGATGGTGAACACGGCCTATAAGACAGTTTCATATACGGATCACCGCATTAGATTATTGTCATATTCTATTAAAGGGGTTGAACCTATCCAGAGGAGCTCTGAGCACTAGGACTGATCGGCAGAACACAATTTACTTTTTTTGTTTTATATAACCCCTTCTCATCCTCCGGTCCATTCATTCCCTATGTGAGTCCGAGCACAGCGCTCATTGTTTTCCGGCAGATCTATAGACAATGAATGGAGCGGCCGTCGGTCGGACGACTTTTTCTCAATCTTGTAACAGAATTAAAGTGCCCCATCCCTGCTAAAAATGTCCCAACCCGCCATCCAGTGCAGGACGCCCCCAATCAGAACGTTATCGCCCATCC
>JARQOC010000004.1:359182571-359235131 GCA_033576535.1 Allobates femoralis
ATATCTAATGTACAGTAGTTCTAAGGGTGTGCGGTGCCCATAGAACTACTGTATTAGCGAACAGGACCCTGAAGAGCAGCCACTATCCTACACAAATTGCGTAAGCACCACAGACAGCTCCTCATTGAGGATGCTGTACTGTAAAATGCTTACGCAAATTGCGTAGGCTACTGGTGCTGATGCAGGAGCCGGCAGGTTTTAATAGAATAGAAGAAAGCCGACAATAGCGGCGATGGGGTTAACAGTTAAGTTAACCCCTGACATGCTGTCCTGTGTGGACAGCATGTCTCTAGGGGGGTGGACACCCCTTATAGACATGTTGCCCACATGAATTCATATTATTTAACCCTTTGTTCATCCCTGTAGCAGCAGGGATGAACAAAGCAGGCGGTAACCGGATTGCTCTGGATTACACATCCTGAGCAATCCGGTTACCGCATTGCGGTTTGCCAGACCCATTTTGTGTCAAAATTATGTGTGATGGTAATTGCAGTTCCCGCATCCAAATCCGGATGCGGGAACCGCAATTATCTTAACAAGTTTGACCCTAGCCTTATACTTTTTCTCTAATTATTTCACTCCTGGTTTTGGCTTAGGCTAGGGTCAAGGTTTCCTGTGCGCTGATCAAAAGTGCATATCCGGGTCTTCTCAGTGGAGCCGGTGGATGCGGGAACCATAGGTAACCATAGCAATGCACAGGTAGGTGGCGCATAGCATTACCTGCCGGTAATGCTATGCGCTATGCCTGTCTGGCCCTAAGTTTTTAACGGATTCGCCAGGCTAGGGCCAAACGCAAGTGTGACCTTAACCTTACAAATACTGAGGTAAAAACTCACCGAATACTTAACGTGTGAACATGGCTGAATAAAAAGCCGTCACCGTGTCTGTATTTTTCATCCTCACCAGGTTTTATCTTACAAATGTGAGGTAAATAACTTACCATATACTCAACGTGTGAATGCGACTGAATAGAAAGATGTCACCGTGTCTGTATTTTTCATCCATTCCTGGTTTTATCTTAAAAATGTGAGGTAAAAAAACTCACCAAAAACTCAATATTTACACGTGGCCTAATAGAAATAAGTCATCACTTCTGTATTTTTTATCCACTCCTGGTTTTACTTACATATGTGAGGTAAAAAAAACTCACCAAATACTCAATGTGTGAACTTGACATTATAGGAAGATGTCACCATGTCTGTATTTTTCATCCACACCTGGTTTTACTCACATATGTGAGGTAAAAAAAACTCACCAAATACTCAATGTGTGATCTTAACGTTATAGGAAGATGTCACCATGTTTGTATTTTTCATCCATTCCTGGTTTTATCTTAAAAATGTGAGGTAAAAAACTCACCAAAAACTCAACATGTACACGTGGCCTAATAGAAATAAGTCATCATTTCTGTATTTTTTATCCACTCCTGGTTTTACTTACATATGTGAGGTAAAAAACTCAGTAAATATTCAATGTATGAATAGAAAGCTGTCACCACTTCTATATTTTTCATCCACTCCTGATTTTAGCTTACAAAAACTGATGTGAAAAACTGACCAAAAACTGAACATGAGTGTGTTGCCTCATATTGTTTGCATCTATATTATTCCCAAACTAGACAGACTTGCCATTTACAACTCCAAAAGAGCGGAGTGATATCCCCTGTAGACCCAATTGTCAACCTTGCGGCCATATTGTCACTCAGCTTCCCTAAAAATATATAAAAATGAGAATTGGCGCAATAATATATTAAAAGGTTTCACACTGCAAGACAACTGCCATAACCTTAATTAAAATCACAGACAATTTTTAAAATGCTTTTTAAAGTGTAACATGTGTCCAAAATATAACAAGCGCCCAAATATTAACATAAGTTCGCAGGCTGCTTACAAGGATGTCTCAGACAGGGTGCATTGCTAAAAAGTACCTGACACTCTCCAGAGGCTCATTCTTACAAACAAGCACATATTGTTAATAATTCAATAAGGAATGGCTTTACTTGCAAAACTAGGGCAAGGTGGTGTAAATTGTGCTTACGTCTGTCAGATGCAATTTACATTGGCTGTCATTTTACACACTGTGGCATGCACTGTGTGACACCATGCTGGAGGCTTTTCAATTATATGCAAATTATACAAATTAGGAGTAGTTTATGCAGATTTTGAGAGCCTACCCCAGTGCAGTAATTAAAAGGAAGGCATAGCAAATAAAATGCATGCTAATGAGATTTTGCAGTATGAAGTTTTCCTGTTCTTTACTGTCAGTTGGGAGCAGGCAGTTAAAAGAAAAACTGACACTTCTCTTTTTATCCCCAAACACAAGACAAATCAAACGTTGGCATAAGACGCCAATAACCATGTATTTTATTATTACAGAAACCATGATAAACAAGTTAATTAACTGCATGTGGATGGATCCCACCGCTGCTTTCCACGTGATGTATCGCTCTTTCAAATCAATATGGAGATCTTAATTGCTACAACAAGGGATAAAAAGTAAAGCATGCTACTTCTACACTGCCAGCACCTTCCCACAGGCTGTTGTGTCAACTCTTTTTTTTCCCCATATTAACACACCAGAGTTAAAAACAAATCCAAGTAGGAGGTTGTCAATAGAATGACTTGTGTTTTCATTGTTTTTAGGTGTATTCTTCAAAATCATCCACCTGTTTTGCAATGTGGATAGCATAAAGCAGTACTTTTACACTTAGAAATATTACGCATTATACTTTTTGTTGACTCTTTTTGTTCTTTATTTCAATATATTGTCACATGGCATATTCACATACATAAGGCAAAGAAGATAAAACTGTCCACTACTGGGGCAAGGATGGACACTGACAGAAGAGGTGGAAGAGGTAGTTTAGAGGTGGAAATGGGCCCCCTTACCTCTTGGGTCCCTGTAGTAGGTCAGCAGTGGGGTAACGTCAGGCCCAGGGGCCCCGATGCGAAAGCTCCAACGGAGCCCCCAATTATTGCAATTCTTTAATAGTATTAGTCTTTTTCTATAGGCGAAAGGGACTTTTGGGGCCCCCCTAGGTTGCCGGGCCCGGGTGCAATTGCAACCCCTGCACCTATTGTAGTTACGCCCCTGTAGGTCAGTGGTTGTATATACAGTAGTAAATAGTGGATTTTTCTACATAAAGAAGATCAAGCTGTGCAAGAGTAGCATGGTGTCTTTAAATCTGACACATCATAAAGGCATCAAGCTCTGCTCATGATATAGATGTATCAGGCAGATGCTTGCCTCTTCCTCAGCAGCATATCCTGCCATTTGTAGATAAAGACATACAAACTAGATACAGAGGATGGAAAGAGTGGGATGAAATTAAGAAAAATAAATGAGTGAGGGTGAAGGAGAGGTTCAGAAGGAAACCTTTCAGGCACTGTAGTGAAGGATAATAATGAGACACAGAGATGGTGGGGGCATCTGCTCACTAAAGCAAGGTGGGTGTTGTATGTCATTATAACCTTAAGCTTAGCTAAACTACACAAAGGAGGTAGCAAACAATGAAAGACCTTTGACAACCAGTTATGGAGAGCTTTCTATTCCTCATGCTGTACATTAGAACACATTAGAAGCATGGATATAGTTACCTTCTTTCTCCATGTATCACATAAGAACTCCGGAAGAAGCCAAGTAATTCATTCTCTATAATAGCATTATAAATGATCTTCAGGTTATAACTTTTCTGAGCCTCCAGGGTCCTGTTGAGAACCACCACTAATACCTGGTTGGGTGGATAAGAGAAGAAGTTAGAAACTTTGACATCTCCTGCCACTTTGTCCTCTGCTACTTGGACTCTCTCCACATTTAATCTGTGGGCATGGACCACAATGTATCTACTAGAGTTTAGACACTCAATCTCCACATTAAGTTCTCCAGAAAAAGTAAAGTTTTCCATGAAGGCAGTGATGATCAGATTGTAGTGCAGAGGTCTCAAGTGTGTGGGTAATCTCAGAAAAGTCCATGGCTTCCAGTCTTCTTCCTGATCCTTTTCCTGCAGATGATTGGTCCCATCCCCAGCATCCTTACCCTCCTCCAGATTTTGGTTAAACCTGGCTGCCTCCAGGATGCTGTTGTTAATTGTTCTAGTGGATCCATCTGTGCATTCCTCAAACCGAACACTGAGGAACACTGCAATGATAGTCACAACAATCAGAGCCAAGATAGACAGGGCAAAGCCCAGCACTAGCTTCCTGTGGACAGTGATGTGCCTCTCAGTGGTCCTTGGTCTTACAGCCACTGTGTCTGCCCACTGGTCCTGCAGACCTCTGCCGTTCCTCATTCCGGAGTCTTGGATCACCATTGGGCTGTGAAGTAAGCTGTTGTGTCCCTTATTGACTACATCCATAGCAGAGCATCCTGGAGCTCCAGGGAGATGAAGAAGGGACCAGACAATCACTCTGAAGGCAGATGTCCCACACTAGGACTTGGAGCATCACCGGACACTTCATATTCTAGGTGGAGAAATGAGGTGACCATTAACCCTTCCTGCAAGATGTCATAACTGGGAATCCTCCTTGGTCTACTTAGGGTGCTGAGACTGAGCAGGACTGAATGGTTCTGGACAAGCCACTTTGTTTATAGTGGGATTTACAAGGCAACTCTGGGCTTATGAGGGGGAGGAGAAGTGACAGGACTGCATGACATTTCACAGAACTCCAATCCGAGGCAAGGAAATCACACACACTTCTGATTGGGCTGGTGTCCCCTTCTCATGCGAAGAACACACATCCAAGACACAAATCCATCCCGGGGAAGTTGCTGTGCTTCCAGCAGGCTCATGTCCTAGAGCATCCCCATCTGGCCAGCACAGCTTTCCTCACTCTACACGGTGGATGCGGATTCTTCATGCAGCATCTGCTCTCCTCTGTGTCATCAATGCCAGGGACAGCTCAATGCAGGAGGACAGCACAAGGCAAGTGCAAGAGGGAACTGGCGAGGAGCATGTCCCAGTGATGTGAGGTTAGAATGATCAACCAAACATCCAGCTAGCTGGAGAGAGAGAGAGGGTATCAAATGAGCAGCTGCCCCCACCATCTGCATGTCTCATTAATATCCCTCCTATACTACAGTGGCTGCAAGGTTTCCCACTGTACCTCTCCTTCATTCTCATTCTCCCTTTTCTATTTATTTTTCTTAATCAATCTGTTTCCCATTCTTTCCCTCCTCCCTCCATATCCAGTTCATGAGCATATGTCTGGCAATAACAGGATATGCAGCTGGGGAGAATGTAGGCTGATTGCTGCTGATACATCTATCTCAGCCACAGTGCCTGATGCCTTCCTGATGTGTCATATCACAAGACGTTGTTCCTCTTGTACTCCTTGATCTTCCCTCTACATGTGTGCATGCATCAAGTAAGTGTGGAGCTTCAACATTGACTGTGTGCATCCACCAGGCATAGCTACATCACACAGGCTACAAGTGTAGGACATCAGACTGACATGGAGACATAAAGGAACAAAACTCTGACATTTGATACTTTGAAAAATTAGGTGGTGAGACAGACATTGAAATTAAGTGGCTTTATGTATAGAGAGAGAAATTAAGAACATATAATATGTAACAGTAAATATATATTATTAATTTACATTATGGTTTATGGTTAAAATGTATATATATATGTATATAAATATACATAATGATATATATTTTGCTATTTTAATATTTTATAATTTTATATTATTTATTATTATTTTAGTTTTTTTTTTATATTATTATTTTATTGTTTTCTTTATTTTTTTCTATTGTAATTGCCTGTAAATACTATTAGAACAATTCTGGGAAAGCTGGGTTATATATAATGATATATATTTTGCTATTTTAAATATTATTATTTTATCATTTTATATTATTCTTTATTGTTATTTTATTATTTTTATTTTTTATTTTTTTATATTGTTATTATTTTTTTTTATTTTTTTTTTTCTTCATTTTTTTCTATTGTCATTGCCTGTAAATACTATTAGAACAATTATGGGAAAGCTGGGTTATATATAATTATATATATTTTGCTATTTTAATTATTATTATATTTTCATTTCATATTATTATTTATTATTATTTTTATTATTTAATTTCTTCTTTTTTTAATATTATTATTTTTTTATTAAATTTTTTTCTTCATTTTTTTTCTAGCAATTCTGGGAAAGCTGGGTTATATATAATGATATATATTTTGCTATTTTAATTATTATTTCATCATTTTATATTATTATTTATTATTATTTTATTCTTTTTATTATTTAATTTATTATTTTTTTAATATTATTATTTTTTTATTTTATTTTTTTCTTCATTTTTTTTTTCTATTGTAATTGTCTGTAAATACTATTAGAACAATTCTGGGAAAGCTGGGTTATATATAATGATATATTTTGCTTTTTTAAATATTAATATTTTATCATTTTATATTATTATTTATTATTATTTTATTTTTTTTTATTTTTTTTTAATATTATTATTATTTTTTCGTCATTTTTTCCTAGTGTAATTGCCTGCAAATACTATTAGAACAATTCTGGGAAAGCTGGGTTATATATAATGATATATATTTAGCTATTTTAATTATTATTATTTTATCATTTTATATTATTATTTATTATTATTTTAGTAATTAATTTAATCTTCTTTTAATATTATTATTTTTTTTTTTTCTTTTTTTTTTTTTTCTATTGTAATTGTCTGTAAATACTATTATAACAATTCCGGGAAATCTGGGTTATATATAATAATATATATTTTGCTATTTTAATTATTATTATTTTATCAGTTTATATTATTATTATTTATTATTATTTTATTATTTCTATTATTTACTTATTTTTCTTTTTTTAATATTATTATTTTATTTTTTCTTCATTTTTTTTCTATCGTAATTGTCTGTAAATACTATTATAACAATTCTGTGAAAGCTGGGTGATGACCAATAGACACCAATACTAATGTGTTTTGCTTTGCAATAATCCTTAAAGGAAGGGTATATCATTTCTCAAGCTGTATACAGAAAGTTAGACAAAAATCCAAGTTTTTGAGGAGTAATGGTGACTATAAACATCGCCCCTCTGCTTTCTCCATAAAAAAAGTTCTAATATTGAGCAAAATAGCAAGTTATCATAGTTTTTTTTAACTAATCGAGCTTTTTAGTCAATAAAAAAGAACAACTGGATGTGCATGTAGTTTTTTCATGTATTCATTTATTGCTTTAATATCAATGAATGTGATCATAATCTCTGAGGCTGAGACTCCTGAATGGCAAGTGTACCCAAGCATGTACCATTACAGTCAACGGATGGATAGCTGACTAATATGGCAATCTTACTATTCCGTACCTTAAGAAAGTTGGGTGACAATTTCTGTGGTAGTACTGTAGATGTGAAAGTTATGAACCATCCAGGCACAGATATAAGTAAGACTCATCTGGAAAGATCATTTATCAATTTATAAATGGAGAATAACTCAAGTTTTACCATTTTCCCTTTTTAATGGATCACAGAACTATGATAACTGTTACACTACTAGTTTAGAAGAAGCTTAAATAAAAAGGGTTGCAGACTATTTACACAGTATGGTAAATGTTATTAATTGGCGATATATGGAAGGGGAAAGAATATGGCAAACATTGATTGTGAGACCTCTATCAAAGAGTGAGGCAGTCACTGTAGTACAGGAGGGATATTAATGAGACATGCAGATGGTGGGGGCAGTGGCTCCACTCTTTCTATACACTCATTTCAGTGAGCTGAGTGTTTTGTACAGTGCATCATTAGAACCTTACATTGCTAGCAAGGGAATGCTAGTCAATACATGATTACACTTGCCATGTGATGCACTTGGCACCCTAATTCCTGATGCCTGAGCAATCCTTTTCATCTGTCTCTGCCATAGCTTGACACAGAGGAAAGCAATTGCTGTAAAAGGATTCCTTATCCAGTGAGTGGTGTGTGCTCGGGGAAGCTGCACTTCTTCATTCTGCATGGTATTCTAAATCAATCCCTTTCCTATGCGTTCTGTCACCAATTTTAAGCTGTTATCTGTAAGTATAAGATATCAGGATATTCAGCTGTGTAACAGTGCTCGATCCATTTCTGATAATCATGCTCAATCATACAGTACCTACATGAGATGTTCATCTCTTATACCATAAAGTACTTTACCTTTAACCATTTAAGAATTCAACTATTTATAAGTGTCCCCGAGTCTCCTTTTTTTTCTTCAGTATGACCATACTATGTATCTTAAATCTTTTCACAGCCAATAAGTCACAAGCTAAAGGGTTGCATGTATATTACAATCTTCAGTTTCTATCCCTAACATTATCACTATATAACCTTCTCATCAAACCTCCATCAAGCATGTAGAAGAGAAAAAAAAAAGGAAATGGGGTAAAATACAGTACATCTCATATTATTAGTCATAAAATACTTCCATAGATCTAATAACCCAGTTCTAGATATCAAACCATATGTCCATACATGACAATCTCATATTATTAGTCATGAAAGACTTCCATAGATCTGATAACCCAGTTATAGATATCAAACCATATGTCCATACATGACAAGGACTTTCCCCTATTCAATAAATGGGTTCCAAAGCCCGTGCTGGACAATCCATTTAAAATTATGTACGATTCTGTAAAACATAGGTAAGATCATCAAACAACACTATTATTAAAATAATGGATTGATGAAACATCCGGGGTGCTTTGTTTTCAATTCCAAGAAGTTTCCGAGACAAGGGAGAGTTTCTTTATTTCCTCCTCTTATGTGGTGAACCTTATAAATACACATATTATTTAAAACATATTTCAGTAAACTCTATTCATGTGGATCAATGACATTATTGAGTTTTGGAAGTTTATTCTCTATTTCATGAACCCAGAAGAAATCTTTGACCACAGAAGATGACACTACTTGGTATGTATATATTAATACTACTTACTTCCCACATGTGAAAGCCAGATCATTTCTGAATCTCCCCCTAAGTCTCATATTATCAAACAGTGAAGAGCGGATTACATATTCCATTATGGATATAATTCTTCTCAATTCCTCACAGTGTTTGCGCCATATGTCCCTAGGTGCTAATAACTTATCTGATAATTTCCTGACAACAGGCAAACTTTATTCATTGCAGATCTTACATTTCTTCTTCATGCAAAACTTTGGTGCTGTGTTGGTAAGAACGAGAATAACAATTTAAATTTCCCATAGCTGACTTTCATATTGTCGATAATATGACTTCTCTACAGTATTTTTAACTCCCTCTTGTTTTATGCCACAGCAACTCCATGGAGTTGTATTCAATTACTGTAAATCATTTTCATCAAGATCCAAATTGAGGAATTGGAAGGTTGAGCGAGTGTAATCATTACTATTCACTACTCGCACGGATAGTACTGTATTTGCAATACTCATTACCTAGTGAAACATATGTGGATAGTTAGCCAGCTCAATAGCTCTAATGGTACATTTGTACGCGGCCACAGGAAGGTAGGAACAGGCAGGCATCGGACACAATTGTGCCTGTTGCCTTGAAAAGACCTCGATGTGGCTGCGTGTAATTCAGGACTTTCCTTCCTTCAGGGAAGACACAGGAAGGAAAGTCCTGAATTACATGCAGCCACATCGAGGTCTTTTCAAGGCAACAGGCACAATTGTGTCCAATACCTGCCTGTTGCTACCTTCCTGTGGCCGCGTGGAAATGTACCATTAGGGGCCTTTCACACTTGCGTTTTTTTCCTGATTTGAAAGATCAGGAAAAAACCTGATTCTCACAGGATTCATTTTTTTTGCCCATTCTTTTTAATGATTTCAGGAGAAAACATGAAGCAACAACATTCTACTTGACAAAATTAAAGTAAATGTGCAAAATACTGTAAGAATCGGGTTTTTCCTGATCTTCCAAATCAGTAAAATACCGCCATTGTGAAAGGCCCCTTAGGGTACCGTCACACCTGTACACCTTGCCGGAGATATAACTGGCGACGCACGTGTCCACACACGTTTTTTGCTGTCAACCAACGTCGCCATCGCCTATTTACACATGGCGACAACTCAGCCAATGCTTAGGCGATGAGCCTGGCCGGAAGTTGCCTGTGCGTCACCCAAGCGCCACGGGGGATCAAGTAGGTGGTGGACACTGCCGCGTCACACAGAACAACCACATTAACAATGTGGGCGTTGTTTTGTCCCGCGTCTCGGAGGTAGGCGTTACACATTATGTTGAGTGATGCCCCGAAGAAGTATGATTGGTTGCAACCAAACACCTATTGCTGTGTCCTTGTTTGCAGCGCCACATCGTTAAATGTAAACATGCATGTGTGTATTGGCTCGGTGCTCATTCAACTCTCGTGTGATGTGTTGCGGAATATTGCTATAGACGTTGGCGTCATATACTTTAAACATACAGCCTGGCACTACAGCGCTCTGATGCAGACATGAGTTAACATGCAATGACAATTGTGTTTGTGTAAAAACACATTTGGCAGTGGCACATCTCTGCACTTTTAGCACACACAGGCGCAAACACACAGGCCACATCAATGCGCTGCTTTATAGTATGTACGCTCCTGGGTAATACACCTTTCAGTACCATGGAAAGGAAGACTAGATTATTGTTGGACGTACACATCATCAAATATGATGCCGAGGAACAGGGGCGTAACTAGAACTGGCAGGGCCCCATAGCAAACTTTTGAACGGGGCCCCCTCCAAGACACGCCCCCAATGACATGCCCCCTCCAAGACACGCCCCCCTCTAAGACATGCCCCTTCAAGACACATCCCCTTACAGGCCCCAGCAGTATATACAGCAGCCCCAGTGGTATACCGCAGCCTCTCCAGTGGTATATACAGGCCCCAGCAGTATTACAGCAGCCCCAGTGGTATACAGCAGCCTCCTCAGTGGTATATACAGGCCCCAGCAGTATTACAGCAGCCTCCGCAGTGGTGGTATATACAGGCCCCAGTGGTGGTTTACAGGGCCCCTGGTGGTATACAGGGCCCCTGGTGGTGGTATACAGGGCCCCTGGTGGTGGTATATACAGGCCCCTGGTGGTGGTATATACAGGCCCCTGGTGGTGGTATATACAGGCCCCTGGTGGTGGTATATACAGGCCCCTGGTGGTGGTATACAGGCCCCTGGTGGTGGTATATACAGGCCCCTGGTGGTAGTATACAGAGCCCCTGGTGGGTATATACAGGCCCCTGGTGGTAGTATACAGAGCCCCTGGTGGTAGTATACAGAGCCCCTGGTGGGTATATACAGGCCCCTGGTGGTAGTATACAGAGCTCCTGGTGGTAGTATACAGAGCCCCTGGTGGGTATATACAGGCCCCTGGTGGTAGTATACAGAGCCCCTGGTGGTGGTATACAGGCCCCTGGTGGGTATATACAGGCCCCCCGCTCTCCATTACCTGCAGCAGGCAGTCGCGCTGATCGCAGCCACAGCCTGTCATGTAGTGTGACGCTGTAGCCAGCGATACAGGAAATAGAGCGGCGCCGGCTACAGCCCACATGACAGGCAGATCAGCGCGACTGCCCGCCGGTAATGGAGAGCGGCCGGGGGGACGCAGCAGTAATGGAGGCAGCGGTCAGGGGGCCCCGAGGATAGCGTGTGGGGGCAGCGGTCAGGGGCCCCCTTGTATGACATGTGGGGGCGCTCAGGGGACCAATGGGCCCCCCCTTTCCGTCCGGGCCCCCCCTACAGCACCCAGGGGGGTATGGGAACGGGACTTAGTGGGCGTGGCCCCAAAGTGTCGGGGCCCGCCGGGCCAGTCCGCCCCTGTATGTATCGCAGGCGCAGCTGTCGGTATAGCAGCGGCTGCGTAGCGGCGCTGGGTCCCGGCCCCCCACAAGCGCCGGGCCCCAAAGCGACCGCTACGGCTGCTATGCCGGTAGTTACGCCACTGCCGAGGAACAAGACTACTACGCTGGAGCTGACACCAATCCACGCAGACCACCAGAAGTAGTAACTACGCCCAGAAACGCCTACCGGCATTGTTTAGGCGATGTGTGCTGTCGCTCTTTGTATCACTATTGACATGTTACACACGGCGATCAGTACACATCGCCCCAGAATGGTCGCCTGGTTTCAGAGCTGTGCTGTGAAACCAGGCAACCACTCAGATGTGTCACCCTCGCCCAGTCACATTGGGCGACGCTTTGGCAATGTCAGTGGCGATACACCACGCCCTTGCGTCGTCATAAAAATCGCCGACGATATCGCCAAGGTGTGACAGTACCCTTAGAGTGCAGCAATTCTGGTCAATGGAGCAAGAGACTCCATGCTGGTAAGGCAAGCTCCCAAAACTTCAGAATAATAGAATGTCCAGCTAGACGTCATTGCATAAAATCCAAGGTTTATTAGTAGCTTTAAAATTCCATCAGTATTGACATGTTTCAACCATAGTGTTGGTCTTAATCATAATTCAAAGAGGAATATGATCTGGATCTTTTATATGACACTTCTCAGTTATTGCGGTCATTCACAAAATGATTCCACAATTCCACCTGGTCACACACATCAATTAATGAGTCTTGATTAAAAACAAGAATACAAAGAATACAAGAAAAAGTATAAAGGTGCAAATGGTGGATTAGCAATATTACTTGGCAAGTATCGCAGGTGCTTGTGAAGGATGTGTCTATTGTTAATGATCTGACACATACTGACAGCTCCCTTCAGTAAGCAATGGGAACTGGCACCTCAGTGAGAGCGGATTCAATGTTAGGGTCTCTCTGGGGGCACAGCAAGGTGTTTCATGCAGTAGAAACGCAAAAAAAGCCCACCTTCCTGTCCTGTCCCAGAAAGACTTGTTTTATGGCCAGATCTGTGTGGGTGGAGCCTATCACTAATTGATTAACATTAGACTCGCTATTTGGACGAATATGCAAGTATTATAAACTACTCATTATGAGCATAGTGAGTTTGAATACTTCACTACTCGCTCATCAATAATTGTTTCATTTTTATGAAAGAGAACCTGTTGCCAGATTATGCTGCTTTATCTGAGTTGTAGTAAGATACTCTGATTATAGAAGTGTGTCAGTTAAAGAGGAACTCCGGGCAGAAATTTTTTTTGTACTGTTCCTGCCCTCGTACATGATGAAGCTGAGCTGTCCACTACGGTTCTAGAATGTTTAGATCACTTATGAATCAATAAAATCATATCTGCTCTTCAGCATTCACCCCTCCTGTATGGTATAATATGTCACAGAGCAGATTTGGCAGGGTGTGTGGCAGGGTGTGTGTATTGCTATTTTCTCCTGAGTTAACAGTGACAGCTGCACAAACATACACACTATCACTCAGCTCAGGAGAGTTATGCGATACATACAGCAGGCATATAGCGGGGGATCTGGCATACAATGAGAGCAGGGGGTGTAGCAGGGGCATGGCCCTGGCTCTGATGCTCTCACTATATGCTAGCCCCCACTCTATATGCCTGCTGTATGTAAAGCTGTACTCTCCTGAGCTAAGAGTGAAATCTACACAAACTTACACACTGTCACTCAGCTCAGGAGAGTTGTGCAATAAATACAGCAGGCATATACAGTGTGGGTGACATTGAGTGAGAACATGGAGCTCTGTTCATTATGCCCCCTGTTCATTACACTAGTTAGAATGAGGGGGTTGGAATGTAGGAGGATCATGGAGCCCTTACTAACCACACCCACCCTACATTCACCTGCTCTCAGCAGCAGCTTAAAGCAGAATCTACTCTGTGATGTATTGTCCCATAAAGGGAGGGGTGAGGGCTGAGGAGCAGATATGATCTTATTGATTTATAAGTGATCTAAACATCCTAGAACTGTAGTGGACAGCTCAGCATCATCATGTAGGAGGGCAGGGACAGTAGAAAACAATTTTCTCTCCCTAGAGTTTCCCTTTAAGGTTTATTTACACTACATAATTATTTGGAACAAACATCTGTGTGTTCCCAGAAATGCTTGTTCCAGATAATCATGAAGTAAATACAGGCTGGTGATAACCCAATGAAAAAGAAAAACACTCATTGTTTGGGGAAAGGATTTTTAAGCTGGTTTACAAATTTTTGTAATTCGCATAAAGTCATCCTGCGGAAATAAAAGGATTGGGAAACCAAGGTGTGTTACAGTCCACGCTGCCAAGTCCCCACAAATCACCAGGAATCCAACTTGGATAGCAAAAGATCTTCTTTATTTCCTTTCCTACGCGTTTCGATGCCTCTCGTGGCACCTTCCTGAGACAAGAGGTGGGGGAGCAAGAGGCGCAATAGTGCGCTATCACTAAAGACACTAAAGGGGTGAGGAAGGTGCCAGGAGAGGCATCGAAACGCGTAGGAAAGGAAATAAAGAAGATCTTTTGCTATCCAAATTGGATTCCTGGTGATTTGTAGGGACTTGGCAGCACGGACTGTAACACACCTTGCTTTCCCAATCCTTTGATGATCGTTCCACGTGTGAGTGGTCGGTGGAGGTCCTGCAGCAGCCAAATATAATCCTTTGCCTTCAAACCAGTTGTGGGTTTCACAACTGGGCTAGGTGAGTGAACCTTGTTTTACCACCCACGTTTTGAGTGTCTTTAGTGATAGGGCACTATTGCGCCTCTTGTTCCCCCACCTCTTGTCTTTTTGATCCTGCAGAAATAGTATGTGTGCTACAGTGAACAATGACAGCTTTCTAAGGGTGGGTTCACACTGCGGTCAGGTCCGGTCCAGGGCTGTCAGGGGTGTACCTGACATGATCGGCCCGACTCTGCGCATGTGCAATGCGCTTATTGATGTTGGGCTGATCACGTGTTCGGCCCCATAATGCACTGAGGCTGATCATGTGATCGGCCCCATAATGCACCGGGCCGGAAGTGACGTAGCGCCCGGTGCATGACAAGCTTCCAGAGGGCGGGAGATTTCAAATAGAGGGGCAGAGAGGAATAAACAATAATGCCACCCAGCTGGGCGTGCACAGCCGCATGGAGGAGTGCTACATGGAGCATGGCACCTTCTTCTCAGTCCCCTTACTCACGGACTTATGTAAGTTAGAATTCATTTTTCTAATCATTCATAGGGCCATTTTAGCACAGATAGGGATCGATAGGGAGCAGCTAGGAAGGTGTAGGGACAGGTAGTGATAGTGTAGGGCCTTAATTCCAGGTGACAGGTTCCCTTTAATACAGAAGCCAGGGTCACATATCTGGATAACCATTCCTCGGATGTTTCTGCTCTGTGCCAGTCATTGCACTGGCTGCCCATACACTATAGGATCACATTCAAATTGCTTGTTCTCACACACAAAGCTCTTCAGGGTGCAGGACCTCCCTACCTCTCTACCCATCTCTGTCTACCATCCCACCCGTTCTCTCTGCTCTGGAAGTGACTTTAGACTAAAATCTGCACTAATCCGAACCTCCAATTCCTGGCTCCAAGACTTTTCCTGAGCTGCACCAAGTCTCTGGAATGCTCTACCCCAAGAAATTAAGACTACCCACAACTTACTTAGCTTCAGGCGCTCACTGAAAGCACATCTTTTTAGGGCAGCCTATTATTTTCCCTAATCAGTCATTCAGACATAGGTTATATGTCGAGCCCCAGGCTGTTGGGTACTCGGATATCAGGCTCCAAGGGGTTAACTGTGTCACGGGGAGTGGTGGCCACGCCTGATCCCGTGTCCTGGGGGACATCTTTGAAAAAAAGGGGTATTTACGGGGATGCTATATACAGTTTGTTGTGACGTCACCTGTAGCTTCTGGTGATGGGTCACCAGCACCACCACAGTCCACCAGAGGTAGATGGTAGTGCGGCAAGTTGGCAAAGTCCTCTACAGGTAGGGCTAGACCTCCGGGGCAGTATTCCTGTATGGGAAGCAAGTTTATTCAAAGGAACACAGGCAGAGTCAAAGTCACTTTTCCTCCGGGTATTTTACTTTCACTTTCACTTGCATTCATACAAAGTTACAGTTCAGCACTCCTGATGTTATGAGGACAGGTAACTTATCGGGTGGCTGCAGGTGGATCCCAGGTGGTATGGTGGAACCCCTGGTGTGCCTTTCTTCTCTAACCCCATCTGTTCTTTCTTGCTTTTCAGTTTGTGGTGTGAAGCCTGGTGACTTGTAATCAGCCTGACCTCGTTTCCTTTCCCACCTTCGCTGCCGTTGGGTGACCCTCTACTGGCTGGTTGCTCGTCCCTTTGGTGGTGCCTGGTACCATCTTTTTGGTCTGCTCTGGTGCTATGGAAAATTGAAGACTCCACGGGGTTCCGGATTCTCTGTGGTCCTAAAGTATCTCACAGGTGCTGGCTCCGTTGCCCGGTAAGCTGTCTGGGAGAACCTGACAACGGCCCCTCTTCCCAAACCGGCTGCTCTCCTGAAAAGCTTCTTAAACCCTTTCTTCTTCTTCCATCTCTCTCTGGTCCCTCAGCCGGGTGACCTAGCAGCAAAACTCAGAGGCAAAGACAGAACTCCTTGTTCCCCCTCCAGGTGTTTTTATTCCCTCCCAGGTAACCTCCCATAGCTGTACTAATGTGGGAGTGCTGGAAAATGGGTCCCACCCACCATCCTAGAATCCACCCGCAGCGGGTGCAGTACCCCTCTGAGATGCCTGCTTGGCGGGGTGCCACATACCCCCTTGATTGAATATGCTTGTCCGCAAGTATCTGTACCTGTTCCCGGGAAGTGAAAAGCATTTTTCTTTATAATCAACAGCTAAGGGTAAACTATATACAAACAAGCATACTTGGTTTTCTTCCATTGCTGTGAGGCTCTTTAAATGTTACACATTTATAAACACTGCAGTTGCTAGTATTATCAGACCCCATGGCCGTCGGGTCACCTGTTGGCAAAACTGTTACTCTCTGGTTGCAACTATCTGCATAAAGACATTATTCTAACTTGGCCTAATTGGGACCAGTACTAACTACGCAGGCCCAGCGGTAATGCATTGTCTAGCACAGTCCAGTGTGTATTATCTCCGCTCGGCCGCTGCTCACACAGCACACATCATTAGTGAAACAGGGAAAGTTAAAAAAAAAGTCTCTGAATCCTCACATTAAAACAACGGGGGCACACTCTTAGTTCTGGGGCTTGTAAAGTAAAGGGAAAGCAAAAATAAAAGGGCATGGTTGCTGGAAGGGGCTATGTACAGGGTAATGTCTCAACATGAGTGTCTATTGCTTGTGCAATGTCTCTACACAGGAAATCCTTATGGCGAACCAGACTAATGGACCGGGGTACCGCTCATAAGTTACCTGCTCACCTCGATAAAGGTCTCTGTCTGGGTGTCCTCTCCGCAGGTAGGATTCCACATCGCATCTCGCAAAAAATGCATCGTCTGAAAGTCTGGGTACCTGTAGAAATCATCAGCCTTCGTCATGGTAAACGGAAATGACCTTTCCTAGGCGGCGTAGTTCTATTGGGAGCGGGGGCTGTGATCTGGCCTCGTCCCGGAGTCACCTGGTTGCCTGTTCTCTCTGGAACCACTACTCTCGGCGTTGTTGTCTTGCCATTTGGTCCCTCTCGTCCAAAGGTGATTGGGATCGCTGGAGTGACTGGTACTGTGGGGGTGGTGAGTTGCCGGTTGGGACTCTGGATACCACTCTGGTTTCAGCTGAGCTCACTATGGCGGGGCTCCCTGCTGCTGCCGCTGCCACGCGGTCCACCACACAGCTTCTGGGGTGCTCCCTCCCGATGCTCCTTCGACGTCCTCCGGTTCCTCATCATTTGTTGCATTTTACTCCTCCTCGATGATGACGGTGGGTTCTGTAGGGGACGTCCGCGCTGCCTCCAGCCAGAGACAACTGCCGGGACGGTGGTGTTGTTGGGGGTTCCATCTGAACCGGTGGTGGTACGGGTGGTAAAGAGACGCAGTACTCCACAACTGCTCATTCTGCCACTGAAGCCTCTTGCGCTTCGCGGTCTGCTCTCATAGCCGAAGGTTCATAGGTCCGCTCCGCGCTCCACCGTCGGCACACCCACGCCCATGTCCTGGCGAAGCCGTCAAAATGCGTCCCTCCAGTAGTCAGCATCCCCCTATAGAGTTAAGAGGGATGCCACTGCCGGGTCGCTTTGCGCGGTTCGAGCCTGCTCTTCGAGCTCGCGCACTACATCTCTCCCAATGGGATGCCACCATGCTGCCTTGGTGTTTCTGTCCTTCTCTTTCGGTTTGTCTTCTTATGGGCGGCCACTCCCGGGGAACTTCCTGTGGGCCGCCCCCCTGATTGATTGATGGCAATCTGGGCGGCCACACTTTTTGGCGCCTCCGTCTTTGCCCTCCTTCTTCTAGGGGCCGAGGCACTTCCCCGGGCCTGCACATGGCGTTTAGTACATGGCTACGGTGCCATCTTAGGTCCTCCTGCAGTAATGGCGGGTACCCATTTTTGGCGTCAAGCAATGGCGGAAAAAAGTTAGTTTTAAGCACAAGTTCAAGGCGCACAGTACCCGGTGGTACCGGGCACGATATCCTGTTCGTGATGCCAGGAAAGATATGTCGAGCCCCAGGCTGTGGGGTACTCGGGTATCAGGCTCCAAGGGGTTAACTGTGTCACGGGGAGTGGTGGCCACGCCTGATCCTGTGTCCTGGAAGACTTCTTTGAAAAAAAGGGGTAATTACAGGGGATGCTATATACAGTTTGTCGTAACACCACCTGTAGCTTCTGGTGATGGGTCACCAGCTCCGCCACAGTCGGCCGGAGGTAGATGGTAGTGCGGCAAGTTGCCGAAGTCCTCTACAGGTAGGGCTAGATCTCTGGGGCAGTATTCCTGTATGGGAAGCAAGTTCATTCAAAGGAACACAGGCAGAGTCAAAGTCACTTTTCTTCTGGGTACTTTACTGTTCACTTGCATTCATACAAAGTTACAGTTCAGCACTTCTGATGTTATGAGGACAGGTAACTTATCGGGTGGCTGCAGGCGGATCCCAGGTGGTATGGTGGAACCCTTGTGTGCCTTCCTTCTCTAACCCCGTCTGTTCCCTCTTGCTTTTCAGTTTGTGGTGTGAAGCCTGGAGACTTGTAATCAGCCTGACCTCGTTTCCTCTCTCACCCTCGCTGCCGTCGGGTGACCCTCCACTGGCTGGCTGCTCATTCCTTTGGCGGTGCCTGGTACCCTCTTTTTTGTCTGCTCTGGTGCCTGGGAGAATTGAAGACTCCACGATGTTCCGGATTCTCTGTGGTCCTAAAGTATCCCACAGGTGCGAGCTCCGGTGCCCGGTAAGCCGTCTGGGAGAACCTGACAAAGGCCCCTCTTCCCAAACCGGCTGCTCTCCTGAAAAGCTTCTTAAACCCATTCTTCTTCTTCCATCTCTCCCTGGTCCCTCAGCCGGATGACCTAGCAGCAAAACTCAGAGGCAAAACAGACCTCCTTGTTCCCCCTTGAGGTGTTTTTATTCCCTCCCAGGTAACCTCCCACCACTGTACTAATGTGGGATTGCTGGTAAATGGGTCCCACCATCCTAGAGTCCACCTGCAGATGGAGTATCTGCACTGCTTTTATGGGTGCAGTAGCCCTCTGTGATGCTTGCTTGGTGTGGCGCCACATATACACTACTTCCTTGAACAAAAGTGTTTAACTCCATCAGTCCCAAAAGCTCTACACAGACTGGCTGGTGGCCACTTACTCCGTTCTCATCTATTCCATACTTCCTCAAAATGGCTGCCCCATGATTGTAAATAAGCCCCTGTACTTTCTCTCACCCCCACCTTATTGTAGATTATAAACTTTGATGCGCAGGGTCATTATTATTTTTTGCTTTTTAATTATTGTGTTTTCCAAAACTGTTTCTTATGACTGTTTGTATATGAATTTGAGTTGTAAAGCACTGCAGAATATGTTGGCGCTATATAAACAAACATTATTTTGTTTCCATTTTCTGTTAAAGTATATGGTAAAATGAATGGTGCCATTCTAAAGTCCATGTTGTTCTACAGAAAACAAGCCCTTATACTATACATCTATGTGGGCAGAAAAAGAAAAAAAATTGTTGCTTTGGGAAGAAGGGGATTAAAAAAAAACCTAAAACAAAAATTGGCCATATTGTGAATGGATTAAAAAAAAATTGAAGTTGGCTGTCCCTTCAATAAAGAGTGACAAATCACATACATCAGAGTTTGCAGATTTAGGAAAAATGACTATGAAATAGACAACACTATTCAGATCTAATAAATCAATAATTTCCTAGTTATTTAAAAAGCTAAATTTCTGATTTTTTAAAAAAAATCTTTCGGAAACCTAAAAAAATGATAAATACTTGAGCATTATGAATCTTCAGAAAGGTCGGTGTGTCACGGTCCGTGTTGCTGCATTCAGACAAAAGGATCCATGAAGTGATTTGCAACAGTGTTTATTGTCTCACTCGACGTGTTTCGGAGCAGTCCCTTCTCCTTCCTCAGGAATACACCATGTTACTGTATTAATAAAAAACTGATATTAAATACACACGAGAGGATGCCAAACAATTAAGCACATGATCGTGACGTGCATCTCATGTAAGGGAACCAGTGTCGTCAGGATGTAATATGATCCCGAAAACAGTGTAATGTTAATTGTGAATCATTTCAGAGTGTTTGTATTGTTTCTCATTGAATGTGTTTTCGGGATCATATTACATCCTGACGACACTGGTTCCCCTACGTCAGATGTACGTCACGATCATGTGCTTAATTGTTTGGCATCCTCTCGTGTGTATTTAACATCAATTTTTTTGTTAATACTGTAACATGGTGTATTCCTGAGGATGGAGAAGGGACAGCTCCGAAATGCGTTGACTGAGACAATAAACACCGCTATACATCACTTCATGGATCCTGTGTTTTGATTGCAGCAGCGCGGACCATGACACATCGACCCTTCTAAAGCCTGATCTCCACTATTGTACCGTAGAAGCAGCAGCTGTACAAGCACGTTTACTGGTGGTGGGTAACACAACCGAACAAGGTGAGCAGTAATAGCACCATTCTTGACATTTTTCAAATGGTCATAAGACCCTTTTGTTCCTTTGTTCACTCCTTCTAGGTAAATGAGCATTATCAATGACACTTTTTACAGAACTAGAGTCAGTGCCCACTTATAATAGCAGGTCCTAATTGATCCAGCTAAAAGCTTTGACTACCGTGTTTTCCTGATAGTAAGACCCCCCCGAAAGTAAGACAGGGTGGGGGTGGGGACGGGGGGTCTGCTAATGTAAGACCCCCCCCGAATGTAAGGCAGGTTAGGGGGGAGGGGGGGTCTTACTATCGGGAAACACGGGGGGGTGTACATACATACACACATACAGACACAAGCATACACATATATACACACCACACACACAGTCACACACACACACATAGCACCGCTTCTTACCAGGTCCGGTGTGGGGTCCCCGATGGTCCTGTGCCGTCCTCTGTGTTCCGGTCCGGTCCCCGAGATGATCCGCTGCCGTCCGCCGTGTTCTAATGCCGTTTTGCACCGGTATTGCAGGTCCTAGGCTCCATGGTCCCTGCTCTTCCGGAGTTCAGGCCTAGCTCCGCCCAGGTCATAGTGTGGGCCAATCAGCATAGCGGCACTGACGTCAGAGGCAAGCGCCTGATGACGCTTGCTTCTGACGTGAGCGCCGCTATG
This sequence comes from Allobates femoralis, assembly GCA_033576535.1. Taxonomy (NCBI): domain Eukaryota; kingdom Metazoa; phylum Chordata; class Amphibia; order Anura; family Aromobatidae; genus Allobates; species Allobates femoralis. The sequence continues at coordinate 359,204,150 of JARQOC010000004.1, forward strand.
CTTATTGGCCCACACTATGACCTGGGCGGAGCTAGGCCTGAACTCCGGAAGAGCAGGGACCATGGAGCCTAGGACCGGCAATACCGGTGCAAAACAGCACCGGAACACGGCGGACGGCAGCGGATCATCTCGGGGACCGGACCGGAGCACAGAGGACGGCACAGGACCATCGGGGACCCCACACCGGACCCGGTAAGAAGCGGTGCTATGTGTGTGTGTGACTGTGTGTGTGGTGTGTATGGTGTGTATATATGTGTATGCATGTGTCTGTATGTGTGGGAATGTGTGGATGGATGGCTGCAGTGTGTGGATGGATGGATGGATGGATGGTGGGGCCTCCAATGTAAGGAACCCCCCCCCCCGAAAGTAAGACAGGGGGCCACTTTTGGCCCCCCCAAAAATGTAAGACAGGGTCTTACTTTCGGGAAAACACGGTATGTACAGTGAGAACAATGCACTGTTCCAATCATTTAGCCAGGAAATGAACATATATCTTGCTACAATTAACTATTTTCCTGACAAGGACCTATCTCATATGTCTCTATAGGGGCTCCTTAATATCCAAGGACATATAAGATGCCCACTGGCTAGTAATAAGACTATATGCTGAGTTTATCTTGTAATTTTTGTCTGACAGATTTTCAGATTTTGGTTCCTTTAGTTTTGGTAAACTTTTAAGATGTGTGTATTTAAAATGTCTAAGGACTTTGTATGGACTTTCACAGTTTTAGGAGGCATAATTTATCAAACATACTGTTTGTGTCATACTTAAAGTCACTAACTAAATCGATTTATATGCATTTTCAATCAAAAGTGTAATTTTGACACAAATTGCATCAAGGCACCTGCGTGTACAAAGTGCTGAGTGTCATTATAACAATGTGCCAGGTGTCAGCTTTCAGAAAATACATAGGTCCGTGGGTTTAATATGATTTTTCTTTTAGCCTGTAATTTAGGTTTTATTTATACATTTTAAAAGTGAATACATTTCTCTTTAGAACAGCAGCATAAGATGTTACAATAAAAAACTGTAAGCAAAGGGTTAATGACTGATGACTTACCAGACATAAAAGCTTAACTGATCATTATATATAAGATCACTAATAACTCTACTAAAGCAAGATGCCAATATTTTGGCAAGTATGTTAACAACTTCTTTAATCAATAATATTGAATTCCTTTTTCCTTCATATTGGAAGCATCAAATATTGATTGCGGATAATTGTCCTTCCTCAAACGTCATTAACAAATATTCACCTGTGTTGTTTTATAGTCTTTATACAGCTTGGGTTGGCCAACAGGAACATGAGCCTTATTTTTAAGTAACTCATTACACTCCCTGTTAAAATACCAGGTTTTCATCATGTAAAAAAAAAATTGTACCAAGAAGAATAATTTCACAACTTTTTTCAATCTTAGGTTAAGTGCCCATTGTGCTTCTTTTTTGTGCTGCGTTTGTAGGTGTACAAACACAGCCAAAGCAGCAAAGAAACTGTTTGTGCAGCACAAATTAGGTGACGCACAAAGAAAGACTGACACGCACAGAAAATTTCTCACCCTCCGGTGAGCCCTTGAAGACCAGTGATATCTTTTTTCGAGGCAGCACAAGGACCTGTGGCTTTGGCCCAATCAGAGGCTGATCATGCGACAGTTTGAGTAACATGGCTAGCCTCTGATTGGGCAAAACCACAGGTTCTTCAATCCCTTCTCCAGATGCCTGGAATGAAGGTATTACCATGGATCATCGGGGAATCACCGTGGGCTTACCGGGGAGAGTGAGTTTTGGTGCATTTTTGGTTTGGAAATCACAGGAAAAATGCTTCATAAATTGACTGTGGGAATACCCATCCATTTGTGGTGCTTTTTTCTTGGGGCTACAGTGGAGGCTAGGGAAAAAACACAGCCCAAAAATGGACAACTCAATTGCTTAACTGTGAGTCATGAATATTTGGTGCAGCCAAAAAACTCAACAAAAATGCATAGTGAGCAGATAGCCTTAATGTCAGGTAACATCTGTACAATTCAGTAGAAATGCAATCTAAAATATTTTTGGCATGGAAAGAAAATGAGCTTAAATATTGTTGTTGCATAATCATGCACAACCTTAACCTAATACTTTGAATTTATGACAACATTCAGCCTCTTTGAGAAAACTCTTTCAGCCAGTCTCATTTACAATTTTTCAGTCTTTGGCCACTCTTCCTTGCACTACTGCTTTAAATCTGTGAGATTGCTATGGCATCTCCTGCGTACAGACTTCATCAGGCCGAACCACGTAGGCTGGAATCACACTGTCCGTGTGATATGCGAGGCAGTCAGACGAGTCTTGGAGCAGTCACCCGGAACGGCCTCTCACTGTCAGGATGAGAATGTCAGCTGCTTGTATTTCTATGCAGATCCACAGTCCCCATCCAGAGAGGGGGAGGCCGTTCAGGGTCACTGATCCAAGTCTCATCCAAGAGCTCACATTAAGTAGGATAGTGTGTCTCCACCCTTAATTAGATTTGGGTCTGGGCTTTGCTGGGCCATTCCAAGACTTTGATCTTCTTCTGGTGAAGTCATTCATTAGGTGATTTGGAAATATATTTAGGATTGTTGTTGAACTGAAATCTTCAGTTTATTAGCAGATGTCTGAAAGTTTTGCTGCAAAATGTACTGGTATTTAGAAGTGTCCTTAATTACCTTCACCCCAACTAAAGCCCCAATTCCAGCTGCTGAAAAAAAACCTAGAAGCCTAAAGGTATATTCACAACTTGAACATTCAGTTTCAGAAATGTCTACATTAAATCTGCATCTGTCAGAAGGAAAAGCGTAGCTGCAAAATGCACATTTTTTACACATTATTCAATGCATTTTCATTGCATGATGCATTTTTTCTTATGCTTTTTTTTTGCATTTTTCTAGCAGTCTTTGGTGGAAAAATGCAGAAAAAAACACTTAGGGCGCCTTCACACTGGCGTTCCCCTCCGCAGCGTTCTGCGAAGGGGAATCACCATGTGTGCGCAGTGGCCGCCAGCTCCTATCTTTAGAATGGGAGCGCACGGTGCGCATGACCGTGCGCACCCATTCACTCCCGTATGTGATCTGTGCGCAGGCGGATGCCTGTGCACAAATCACACACTCCCGCCCGCACCAAAATGCAACATGTTGCGTCCCTGTTGCGGGCGGGAGTGTGTGATTTGTGCACAGGCATCCGCCTGCGCACAGATCACATACGGGAGTGAATGGGTGCGCACGGTCATGCGCTGTCAAGCGCAGCACCGTGCGCTCCCATTCTAAAGATAGGAGCTGGTGGCCGCTGCGCACACATGGTGATTCCCCTTCGCAGAACGCTGCGGAGGGGAACGCCAGTGTGAAGGCGCCCTTAAAGAATTGACATACTGCAGATTTATTTCTGCACCAAATTTGCAAGGGAAAAATAAGCAGAGCATGCACAAAATTTAAGGATTCTCATTGACTTTGCTGGCATAAGGATTTGCTTGCAGTTTTGTGAGAAATCTGGACTCAAAAATGCATAACAAACACAATAAAAATACAATGTGTGCACAGGGCCTAATATTGTCTCTGCTAGACTTTATTGTGTGTTTATACACTACAAGTAAAAAACATTCTGGTGACAAAGTAATTACAATATTTAAAAAAAAATATCAAAAAGATGCTGCAAGCTTTCCATGAAGCTTGAAAAATTTGATGATTATGCAAACTTCTAAAGACATTGTGTGCACATACCCTAAGGGTTATCATTTAGTGTATGAGCAATTACTGTGCCTTATTTGATTTCTAACCATAATTTATAGGGTTTGTCTGGTCAAGTAATTGAGTTATATGTACATGAATATGTTTTAATATTTCATCAGCACTCAACCATTCCTGATACTCATCAACAGAATTGAGCCTATATCCCTCTCTTTCTTAGCAACCAACATCATAATTGCTTCCATGAGAGACCTTTCTGTGCTCAGCTATTGACTGAATAAATCTCCTTCTTATGTAGACATTGAATGTATCCCAAAAGATCCTCATAGTAGTTAAGCCTAGATTATAAAAGAAAAAATATTTAACAATTCCTCCTATAGATTTAAGTTCTGATAACATACAGGATTTATTTTCCAGTTATTCCTAGCAATCCCAAATGTCACCGTTACAATCTTTACCAATTTAATGGTTATAACCACCTGCCTTTGCATTGGGCATTCAATACTTAACCATTACTGATCTCCTCCCATTATCCTTTATTTCGGCTCCATTCCCTAGTTTAGTACTGTTATGGAATTGAATATGTGAAAATATCCAAAGATTTTCTAATGTATTTGTATTCTGTATTCTGTGTAAGTACTTGCCTTTTAGAGAAATAACTGGTGAGTGTTTTCATATCAAATATTACTTACTGATGGTGAAGGTAACAGGGTCAGGGAATGGTGCCAATGTCTAGCATGTTTTAGTAACAAGGGAAGTTGTTCCATAACAACAGATAATGAAGGAATGTGATGAGTCAATAATGTCAATATCACCAAATCATGGAAAAAGTACAAGAATGCACATATTTTGAGAATAAATTTGCATAATCCAATCAGCTTTCAGCTAATGGTGACCAATGATTAGTTATTTTTAATATTTTGTAACCAATAATTAAATGATCTAATCCTGGGGCATACCACCCCCAGAATTGTCTGCATAACTTTATGTGCTTATTAGTCAACAAAGAATTCTCCCATACTTGCACCCGAGTCAAGTGTTGTTATTTGTCCAAGGACACCTGTTATTACTTTGGAAAGTTAAGCAGACAGTTAAGGAGAGGGACATAGTTTTGATGTCCCAACTAACTCATCCACAACACTACCCACTCTATCAATCTGCTTCAGGTGTTATTCCCATATTGTTCCGTGGATTCCCTCTTCTCATGTTTGCAGGTGTACTAATGTTTGCTTTACGCTTATTTCTTTTGAATTCTCTTTTGTTATTGATGTTAGTTTTTTTGCTATTTACACTATTTTCTCTCTGTTTTTCCTCTTAACATTTTCCTATGATACAGCATACTGAACTTCCCAAATTCATCCTTTCTATTACTATACAGAACTGTCCATTATTTACATAATTCTCCATATTTCACATTGCTCTTCACCCGTACCCCGAGCTGCAATTTCCATTCATTTGCTCAACAGTTGTGCCACAATTATTCTGTACTGAAATGTATATATATATATTTATATATATACATTATTGCTAGTATTCTTTTTGGAAATATGTATCTCTGTTTTACACATGCGATGTCTCACGTTTCTTTGTTTCATTGCAGCAAAACCTAAGAAAAAGACGCAGGATGGGTTGACACATCACAATAAAATGTTGCCATGTACTCCATAATGTTTGCTTAGCATCTGGGCTGATGAATTTTGAATAAAAATCTTACTTTACCTTTACAACTTAGTGTGCGTAGTGATCTTTCTCAATTGGATTTGTATAAAGGTCACCATAGTCTTTCTATCACCTCCTACATCCGCTATCTTCAACTTGTCTGCACTCTCATTTGTCAACATTGTATTTTCTCAGTCAACACAAAAATACTGGCATCCTGGGCACCTAATATGACATACAATGTCCCTTTGCGCTGTATATTAAGAGTGAATCCAGCCGATGAACAGCAGCACATCTAGGGGCTGGCAAGTTTTTTCCTGGGGGGGCAGTCCACTGTGTCCAGGGGCCATGTGAGGAGCTGGGGGGGTGTGCTACCGCTGCATCAAACCTCCCTACCACAGGCCAAGTGAAGAGCGGGGGGGGGGAATATGGGTGCTGACGCTGCATGATGCTCCTGCATAGGGGTGCTGCTGCTTCCACTCTGGTCCTGAGTCTCTGTCGGCCGCCTCGATCACACGTTCTGCTATCAGTCAGCTGAGTGTGGTGGCTCCGGCCACACTGCGCCGACACGCGACTGCTCTCACTAGTGTCACGGCGGCCCTGAAATATCATTAAACCACCAGCCTGGGGGGCAAATGCCTCCCTGTCACCTGGTCAAAAACTACTAGAAAAAAGCAGCATCAAAAAAGCTTACCATCTATGCCAAAAGCAGAATCAAAATGCACTCTCAGGATGCAGTCAGAGCCCAAATGTAAAGCAAGCCCAGCTGCAGGCTAATAAACCACGTCGACCAGCTATGTGTGGGAGGCGATCTGCCATGCATACACTGGGCCCGCTTAGAGCACCATTCACACTGATACAATTGATGCAGAGTGTCTGAAAGCGACCCAACCGCTCCGTTGCTGAGCATTGGGCCACACAGTACGATACCTCTCCACCACTAGATGAATGGGGCCCCTAGGGGCCCGACTGCACCCTGGATAGATAAAAAGGGCAAAAAGTCTCTTATATGATGAATAAAAAACTTTTACAAATGGGATTTTGGTTCATGCATTGGCCAAGACATTTAAGCTGATGATCCACGACAAGGAATCCCATGCTCATCAGTCCTATCAAAAACTTGTGCAAAAACTACTAGAAAAAAGCAACATAAAAAAAACTTACCATCTATGCCAAAAGCAGAATCAAAATGCACTCTCAGGATGCAGTCAGAGCCCAAATGTAAAGCAAGCCCAGCTGCAGGCTAATAAACCACCCTCAACCAGCTATATGTGGGAGGCGATCTGCCATGCATACACTGGGCCCGCTTAGAGCACCATTCACACTGATACAATTGATGCAGAGTGTCTGAAAGCAACCCAACCGCTCCGCTGCTGAGCATTGGGTCACACAGTACGATACCTCTGCACCACTAGATGAATGGTGCCCCTAGGGGCCCGACTGCACCCTGGATAGATAAAAAGTGCAAAAAGTCTCCTATATGATGAATAAAAAACTTTTACAAATGGGATTTTGGTTCATGCATTGGCCAAGACATTTAAGCTGATGATCCACGACAAGCAATCCCATGCTCATCAGTCCTATCAAAAACTTGTGCAAAAACTACTAGAAAAAAGCAGCATCAAAAAAACGTACCATCTATGCTTACCATCTTTTGATAGGACTGATGAGCATAGGATTCCTTGTCGTGGATCATCAGCTTAAATGTCTTGGCCAATGCATGAACCAAAATCCCATTTGTAAAAGTTTTTTATTCATCATATAAGAGACTTTTTGCACTTTTTATCTATCCAGGGTGCAGTCGGGCCCCTAGGGGCCCCATTCATCTAGTGGTGCAGAGGTATCGTACTGTGTGGCCCAATGCTCAGCAGCGGAGCGGTTGGGTTGCTTTCAGACACTCTGCATCAATTGTATCAGTGTGAATGGTGCTCTAAGCGGGCCCAGTGTATGCATGGCAGATCGCCTCCCACACATAGCTGGTTGAGGTGGTTTATTAGCCTGCAGCTGGGCTTGCTTTACATTTGAGCTCTGACTGCATCCTGAGAGTGCATTTTGATTCTGCTTTTGGCATAGATGGTAAGTTTTCTCCCTGTCACCTGGGCCAGTCCGCCCCTGAGCACTTCCCAGGACTCACATCCAAAGATGATAATTTCAATTTTTTATTTGGAAAGTTAAAATACCGATACAACGCATTTTGGATACAGTATATATCCTTCTTCAGGTATCATAAACACACAGTACAGATACAGTTTGATTATGATACCTGAAGATAGATATATTCTGTTTCCAAATCTCATTGAATCTCCTTTATTTTTAACTTGCCAATAGCAAAAATTCAAAATATCTCCTTTGGATATGAGTCCTAGGAAGCGCTGCTGTACATTGGCTCGTACACTCTTCTTGATACATTCATTCTGTGAGAGCCTATGTCTTATATCTGACTATTTCACTTGGACCCACCCGAGGCAAGCTGCAAGCCCTGACCATTTCAAAGAATCCCGGAGGGATTTCTGAGGATGCACAATGAAAGGCTATAGTTTTCTATCAGGTGAGTGCATAAAATTTGCACCCACCAAAGACTGTAATATTGTGTTTATGCACTAAGGGCACCATAATTTGACTGTTATTCTCTCCCAAACAGGTTTTTTTTTATGTACTTTGCTATGTATGTCATGTCATTGAAGGGGCTTATTAGTCAAAAGAATCTTTGAGAATTACATAAGTGCAGGTCCTGGTCTGGCTGCCATAAAGTACCAATATAAAGGAAATGACAAAAAAGAAACTCTCCAAAGTATAGAGCTTTTTGGGAAAAGAAATAACTCTGAAGTGGAACTGCTCACGCTAGTGAGATTTACTCAAAACAGGCACAACTCCAAGACCTGTAATGAGTGGACCAAATGCTGCCCCTCCTTGTGCCAGTTATGCACAATGGCAACCACACTAAGTGGGTGTAGAGGAAAAAAAACTACAGGATGCTGCTGGAAAAATTACAGCCATAAGCTATTATGGTTCCTTCTTTTTCTTTTACACTCTGCAGCACAAACTAGTATATGTAAGTCTTACAAGGCAGATGCATATCATGTTGACTGACTCTACTTTTTAATAATTAAGATAAAACTGGACAATTCTTAATGCCATATTTCATTGAACCAAAACAATCCACACTATAATGTAAGTTACTAATACTTTGGTGCTTATTGCTTTATCTTATGTCCAGTGAAGTGGAAATTCCAGAATTATACTCTCATCATAACCATCTGCCTAAAAAGAAAAGAACAAACGGTCTAAACAATTCTCACAACATCTCCCCTCGATGTAAATACTTAAGTCCCCCAAAAAAGTTTCTAAAAAAGTATTCTAGAAGTGATACCTTCATTGGCTAACCAGAAAAAATATATTTGTAAGCTTTCAGGACTCAATGGCCCCTTCATCATACATACTACAAATTAATTACTGTAACAGCAAGAAATGCAAGATGTGTATGCACATATCACCAACAGATACAATCCCTATACCCAACACAAATTAGGAGTATAAAATCATGGACTTTTTTTCATGTACATCCTCCAATGTGGTGTGCATGATACAATGTACAGGGTGCACCAAAGGAACGTATATTGGTGAAACAAATCAAAAATTACAACAAGGAAGAATCTACATAGCTATACAATAAAAAATGAGCTGGACATGCCTGTAGGAGAACACTTCTCAAAACCTGAACACAACATGGCATATTTAAAATTTCTAGCATTGAAAGGTTACTTTAAAAATTATAGAGAAAGAAAAATCTGGGAATTCAAACTCATAAGAATATTCCAATCTCTAAAAATGGGACTCAATGTGACAACTGGATTCATGTGTCATTACATGGACACAGTTCACACCTCCATCAAAAGGCCTTCAGATCTGCAAAAGAACACTTCCTCCTCATCTGCCTTAGTAACAAAAGACCTTAATTTAATTTTGTTAGACTATCTCTATTTAGCATCACCTCATGTCCTGTTGTAATACCTATTTAAATGTCTAAATAAGGCTGGCTTCACACTACATTTTTTGTGATCCTGTTCTGTTCTTTTTTTAAACAAACATAACAGGATCATTTTTGCCTTCCATGTATCCCTATGGTGCTGCATTGGTTACATTTGGTCATCCGGGTTTGTGTATTCCGTCCCAGATTTGTTTCTGTCTTGTTTTTCACCAGTCTCAAAATGAAGTCTGCATCGATTTTGGGCTCCGGTGTCAAAACCGGACAGAAACAAATCCGATCCGGTCCGGGACAGTTAACATGGGGGCCTATGGAGCCAGATCCAGGAAAAAACAGAATTGTTCCAGGGTACAGAGCATTCTCAGAACAAGAGCAGTACTTTGTACCCATGGTACATGTGTGTAATTTCACTTTAGCAGTGTATCTATATACACTGCTAAAGTGAAATTAAGTCAATGGGTGGTTAAAAATAAAAAAAATTAATTCTCACCATTCCGCCGACTCTGAGTGTCCCACGATGAATTCATCTCCGAAGGCAAAAGGACTTGTGCATCAGCTGACCAGGAAGGAGCGGGGCAACCCAAACAGCCGATAGGTCATATGACCGCATCAGCGCGGTTTAAATATTTAAAACTGCGCTGATGCACATGACCCATCAGCTGATTGTGTTGCCCCGCCCCTTCCCGGTCAGCTGATGCACAAGTCCTTTTGTCTTTGGAGATTAATTCATTGCGGGACACTTGGCGGATAAGTGAGAATTTTTTTTTTTTTCATTTTTAACTATCCATTTACTTCATTTCACTTTAGCAGTGTATATAGATACACTGCTAAAGTGAAAGTGGACAGCGCCGACAGCACTTGTCTGGCTCGGCTCCCCCAGACTCCTTTTATGTCCAGATCCCGAACCCGGACACAGAAATGGCATCCGGAGTTGACAATCCGGTGCTGCCCGTTCTTGTTCCATGAACAGGAAGAAAATGTAGTGTGAAGCCAGCCTAGTTCATTTGTAGTATTGTCTGATAAAGGGGCCATTGAGTCCTGAAAGCTTACAAATATATTTTTTCTGATTAGCCAATAAAAGTATCACTCCTAGAATACTTTTCTTAAATTTTTTTGAGACATAAGTATTTACATCGATTTTCCTGGCTAAAACAGTACCACAGTATTGTTTTGTATTGCACATTTTTCCTCTAAACCCAAGTGACCGAAAAGTACATACTCCACCAACTTGTCCACATCTAGAATTTTTCCACATACCATGCCACATCACCACCCTATTAAAGGGAACCAACCACCTCAGATGACGACTATAAGCTGTTAATACATGTCCCTGCACCCTACCTACGCCATTCCACCTATGTTTTTCTTAAGAATATTGATAAATGTAAACCGAAATATACACTTTATAAAATTACATGCCTGTGTACTTCTGGGCGTCTCCTTCTGGGTCAGTTACTAGAGGGCTGTGTCTCCAGCAGCATGACTGGCTTCTCTAGCCCTCCCTCTTACTTTGCAGGACGTCACATGAAGGGCGTGATGTTATCTATCAGTGGGCGGGCACGCAAGGCAGCTCCCGTCCCTTCATGTGACGTCCTGCAAAGTAAGAGGGAGGGCTAGAGAAGCCAGTCATGCTGCTGGAGACACAGCCCTTTAGTAACTGACCCAGAAGGAGACGCCCAGAAGTACACAGGCATGTAATTTTATAAAGTGTATATTTCGGTTTACATTTATCAATATTCTTAAGAAAAACATAGGTGGAATGGTGTAGGTAGGGTGCAGGGACATGTATTAACAGCTTATAGTCGTCATCTGAGGTGGTTGGTTCCCTTTAAAGTAATACAACTCTATTCTGTACTAGTATTTTTTTTTATCTGCTTAGTCACCTTCTGAGCTGAGCCAAAAAGATACATCTTGTATTTCTGCCAAATGCTCATCTCTGCACAAATAATTGAAAGCTTTTCTCAAGTTTAGTCCTTTGATTCTCTTTGTTACTTTAAGATATACTGCACATAATTTCTGTATTCTACCTGCGTAATCTTTCTACCTGTTATATTTACAAATTACCAGTTTCCTGCATTTCACAAGTACTATTTCTTTATAAAAGTGAGCAATTATGGTCCTCAGCTGAATACCTGGTATAAGATTCTTCATCGTAGTAAATGTAAAAGAGACCATGAAAGTCTATAAGTCATTTCAATTCATAGTTGCATTAGACAATGAGTCAACATATGAAATCAACACTTTTCAGCAGTATTTTTTTTTCTGCAGGTGTCTGCTCCAAAATATACAATGGCGATCTGCTCTTAATATTATGTTTTTTTCTGCATTTTTTCAATAGTTTTTATTGCAGATATGATACTTTTTATTATCTGTTTTCATTTTGTAGGTATGCTGGTATTCCATATTGTAAAAGTGGACATGAGTTTCATGAAATCACATCCACCTTTCCTTAAAGTGAACCTGTCTGCAGTCTTTTTGCATATAATCTGCAGCCACCATCAGTAAGGCCCTATAGACAGCATTCTGTAATATCTAATATATAATTGCCGTAGCGCACTTCCGTCATATTCGGCGCTACTTCCGTCGTTGTGGACGTGGCTGCCTTGCAGCCACGCGACCCACGAAGCATTGGCCGCTTAGCGGCCATTGTGAGCCGTTGCCAGAGCGCGAGCAATGGCCGCGAAGCGGCCATTGCGAGTCTCCAGCCCCGTCCAACGACCGACCACAGCCGAGCCCCGTGGCCGAAAATAGAACCTGCCGGCGACCAATCAGAATAGCGCCTCACTTCCCATAGAGATACATAGCGGTGTTTCGGCGAATTTATGGCCGGGCCCCTGGTTGTATATAAGTCCCCAGACTATAACATAAAAAAGAGCTGTTATTACACTCACCTGGGGCAGTCCAGTCTCATTGGCATTGCTGATCTGGATCTGGTGCCTCCTCTCTGCTTGCAATTGCTGTACTCCTTCTCTGCTGTGGTTCAATGATGCGTCCTGTCACCCTCCATTGCGCTCCGGCACACACTTCTTTCTACCTTATTGAGGGCAAAACAAAGTACTGTAATGCAAAGGCGCGGGTAAAGGTCAAAGAATATCTAAAATCCCATTGGAATACACTAAACCTTGTGGCTGTAAGATGAAAAATGTGGAAAAGTTCACAAGGAATTAATGATTTTTCAAGGTCTTTTTTCCAGTGCAACAATAAAATCTTCCAACTAAACATTACATTAAAAGCAAGGACACCTTATCCCCAAGATTACGAATGCAATTATGTATTTCACCAATGTCTAAGACAAGAGATTTCTGTTTAAAGGCCTCCAAACAAAAGCTTATATTTTGGTCCGATAGATTACAGTCTTTTATGGTCCCATTACTTCAGCCAGAGACGGCTGCAATGTAGCCTGTAGCAATGCTGAAGCCTGGGTTGATTTAGAGCAACACCAATCCTGATGAATAGTTTGTGAAGAGAAGTTACCATCATCAACAATTAATTGACAATGTTCACTGATGCTTAAAGCTGAAGTAGATAGTTCACAATGACTGTATCGGTTTCATTTCAAATATGTTGCCTTTGTTTTGTTGTTCAAGAACAAGTAATTCTGATAGAGTTTGTATTTTCGATAGACTTTTTTGTATATTTTAGGGTCAGGATTAGCAGTGTTTTAGTGTTTTGGATGCAGCATGTTTTCGTTGCATTGTACAGTGTAAGGGCGGAAGATGGGAATCATAGACATCCCATACCCACTGTGCTTTATTTTTCTGCAGCGTAAACTGCCATGCAGCGTGGCTTCCCAAGCCTCAGTAAGTCAATTTATTTATGTGGAGACCCAAGTGTTCTTGGTAGGAGAACACAGCTAAATCTGCTGCACCCAGAATCCTTATCATAGGCATGACAGATGCTGTGTTCTCTTCAGAGAACACTTGTTTCTATGCAAGAGAAGGACAGGCTGGGTCTAGAATGTAGTGTGTCCTGATTGTGGACAGTCTTGTGCAGACAGTGCTGCAACCAAATTTACTTACCGTAAGTGTCTTAATATTGAATAAAACACAGTGGCATATACCGCCTCTTAAAACCACTCCGCTATGCATTCTTTTACTGTGCACACAGAGATTATTATTTTTTTTTTTTCTATAGTAAACATAATAAATATGCTACAAGTTGCAACACCCATGTTTAGTCAGACATAACCTCAATATTTATTTTCCTGACATTTTGTTAAAGGGAACCTGTCATCCCCTTTGAGCATTTTAAACTGTGCTCAACAGGTTAACATAATGTAAATGGAGTTCTAGTAACCCCTGTATTTGCCCAGATGTACCCCTCATACCTGAGAAAAGAAGTTTTATTCTCTGCCATTGTGCATGCTATTAGGTCCAGGAGGCTGCTCTGTGGTGATGATGTATAAGGTCCTCACCGGCCATCCCAGCTGCAAAACCCACCATGCAATTTTTAAATTTCCACCCCTCCTGTTGCCGATGCGATGAGTGACAGCCGCACTCGAGCCTGCACAGTGGAGCTGGTCACCGTGCTCCATTGAAGCTAGAGCCAAACTCTCGTGAGACTTCACAAATCACTGAAGTCTCACAAACTTCTTTTCTCAGATAAGAGGGGCACATCTGGGCACATAAATGGGTTATAAGAACCCCATCTAAATTACGTTTAAGCTGGTCGGCACAGTTTAAAATGCCCAAAGGGGATGACAGGGTCCCTTTAAATGAATCCTAGTTAAACAGCCTCCAGTATAATTCTTTATTGTTATTAGACATATATATTATATTTTAACTATCTTAGGGTACTTTCACACTAGCGTTTTTTTTTAAATCACGGCAGATGCGGTGAAAAAAACCGCATCTGCAGCGATTAACGCATAACCTTGACACCTGCGGCACAGTTGCGACAAGCCCCATGCAATATCTATGGGGCTTGAGGTAAGGGTGCGGCAGGTGCGGTATCGGCACTTGCGGCAGGTGCGGCCACAAAAAAACCGCAGTCAGCTGCGTTTTTTTTCGCGGCCGCACTTGCCGCAAGTGCCGAAACCGCACTTGCGGCACCTGCCGCACCCTTACCGCAAGCCCCATAGACATTGCATGGGGCTTGCCGCAACTGTGCCACAGGTGTCGCGGTTATGCGTTAATCGTGGGAGATGCGTTTTTTTCACCGCATCTGCCGCGATTTCAAAAGACCACTGATGTGAAAGCAGCCTAAAAGAGTCTTTTTATGGTAATGTATTTATAGGATTTAAATCTCATGATGTTTTGTACTATATTTAGACTTTAACAAATTTTGAAGAAAACCAATGGTTTCATTGATTGACTGTCATGAGGGATTTTCTGGTGTGAAATGAAAACTTAGTTGATTAGTAAGCACCTAAACAAGTCATTTATTCAAAGACTTAACCAATGGTATTCCAGGCTCCTCTTTTTACTTTAGATTCTTGGACAGGACAAAGCTCCTTGATAGCTGCCATTCTTAACTATATTGTAATTTAATTGACTAATTTCTTTGTCACTCAGTCACCAAAAGAATCTACCTCGCCTGTATAAGGTAATGAATGCAGGAAATGATGTGAGGTATAGGATTGCAGCTTTAACCAACGTGTCAAGAAAATGCATTGCTTATTTAACATGTACAATTAACACAGGACCCGATTCTTCAAGTGCATACATGGTGTAGATTGCATAGAGAAGGTGTTGTATTTACAGGGAATTTGTCAGCAAGATCATGTCTTTTAAGCAGGTTGAATGTGCATGTAGGTAGTAGAAACAAAATCATAATTTGACATCTGTTATTTAATTGACCCGCCCCCAGGGCCTTGGGGTACCCAGTCCCGGTCATTGTAGTTCACAGGGGATGTCACGGGGCCTGTTGCCCAGTCCCGTGGCCCTGGTGGTCAATTATAAAGGGGGTTTAAAGTTAATGGAAATAAAATAAAAGATGATTCATGTTGCCACCTACAGTTCTGGTAATGTTACCAGCGCTGCGGGACAGACCTCCGGGGTGATGGTGGACAGCCAGATGGTTAGGCTCCCTAAAGGTGGACCACGATCACCGGGGCAGTAGTGGAATTTTATGATTTCACACAGAGACGCAATTTACACCCGGCCTTGTCACTTGTCCTCTCCCTGCTGCGGTCGGCGGCTCATCAGGTGAGCATAATAAAGTACTCCACACAGTCTTTTCACTCTGTACAGGTTTACTGGCAGTTCTTTAAAGCAGGTTGACAGATAGCACAGTCTTTTCAGGTCTGCCTTGCCTGGGTAGTCATTGGGAAACCAGGATGCTTTACTCAGGACCCTCGGTGGTATGCCTGCCATTCCCATCCGGTCCCTCACTGTATCTCCTTCAGCGCTCCCGCGCGCAGAGCCTTGAGCCAGTTCCCACGGATCCTCTCTGGAGGATTCCTCTCCAGGTCCCCTGGACCCTATACGGTGCCTTTTCAGGATGTGTCAGATGTTCAGCCGCAACTTCCTCTAGAAGCTTAGGCCTCTGGTTCGATGGCTCGGGGATAGAATGCTGCACCTTGCTCAGAGCCGGTCCTCTGTTCCAGGACAGATCCGTCTGGTTGGTAGATGTACCGGGTCCGGATTCAGGCGCATCGCACTATCTGGTTCCCTTAGGATTCCCTTCTCTCCTGACGGCTTCTCTGCCATCCTGCACTCCTCACTTCCCAATGGAGCTTTCCACTCAGTTACTGTCTCACTGTTCAAACTCTCCTCCCACCCACACACTTTTCTACCCTCCGAAGCTCCTCCCATGGTACTGAGTCCTCCCTGAAGCGGGTCCACCCATGGTCTCCTACCTAGGGTGTGTGTGGATGTTTTGTGTGAGGATCCTTTGTGCAGCATCCCAATTCCTTAGTCACAGGAATACTACACACTCTTATATGGGTGAATTACCCCTATGTGACGTCCTAACCAGTGGGGCGCCACATAATGTCTTTTTCCATGTTTTCTTATGGGTAAATGAGCTGTTCCAGGCTATAGGCCAGAGGGTTGATCCTACTGACTGGTTCCCTTTAAAGGCGAAAAGTGCCTGGGAAGGGTTTATCAAACTAATTTTAAAACTCATAAGTTGGAGGGTGTCTGAGGGTTTAATGAACATAGTACATGCAAAATAACCAATAGTATCATTGTATCTTGATATATAGGAGTGGAGTCAATGCACAGGATTTTTATAAATGAAAGGAAATGAATTACAAGCTCATTTATTTTGTAAAGACAAAAATCTAAAATGTACCTTTACTGTCAATCTAGTGAAGCGATGGCTGGAAGGACCACCGCGGTGCAGAATAAGGTACGATACACAAGATGGGAGTGCAAACCACAAGGGTGAATTTATTAACAGGCGGGGAAAGGAGTGAAGAAGGAAGGTTCAAGCAGGGGTAAACAGTGGCAAAAACGAGATTTAACAAACTGTTCGTTTTCTCTAGTTGGTCCGCTCAATAATACGGTTCTCCAACTATCACAAGTTAAGAGCACACAGGTAAATTCACAAAAGCAAAGTACAATACTACTCTACGTATAACCTTTCTGGCCGTGCTACACAGGCCACACGGCTGCCGTGTTCTATCTACTGAAGCCTATTCTAAACCCTGAAAGGTGCACAATATTTAACTCACAGTGATGCAGGGATTTGGATGCAGTCCCGGGGGCCCCCAACAACAGCAGTCCGATCCGAAGGTGCACACGGCTCCTGTCTCGAGTCGATGGGCTGCAAATCTTCTCCTTGCTTCAGATTCTCACTAGATACCGGGCTTGTCTGTGTCCCACTTTCATTTCACACGAACACTGCAGTGCTTTCCAAACTACACAGAAAGTCTGTTCCTCTCTACACATAAACGGGCTGTTCCAAAAAACACACTCTCCGAAGGGGGGAAAACAGGACATACCATCATCCCACAGCTGGGGGGGTTTCTGTCTCTTAAAGTGGCAGCGTGTTTCTTACGGTCCCACACAGGCAGGGACTTCTTAAAGTGGCAACGCTTCTCTTACTGTCCATAGCAGTAGCCCCCCAATATGCCTCCCTACTTAATGATGGTCGTCCTCGGCCATCACAACATCAGGTCCACAGTGTAATGACGGGCCGTTCAATGTGAACACAGCACCTGTGGAGGAGACAATAATGGCAATACAGCAGACTGAGTACATTGTTCAACATATCGGATTGGTGGAACCCCTGCAGTAGACCTCTGAGACCTTCTAAGATCTTGACTATCAGGCCAGGCCTGGCTAGCTCCCGGAGGAACACCTGCTGCAGGAGCCACAGTGGAATCTTGGCTGGGCTCTTCTTCACGTGGCGGTAGGGGCTCATCCATGGGCTCCCCGCTTCTGGAAGGCTGAGGGTCCCCCACTGTGTTGGGGACTGTCCACCAGTCATCGTCGACTTCACACACAGGTGACGTGAGTTCAGGGAGCGGGGTAGAGAATGTAGGAGATATTGGCGTAGGAGAAGCTTCGGACCGACATGGCCGCAGCATATTTCTGTGTAGTACTCTAGGGCCGGACGCCCCATTCTCAACTTGCACCTTGTAGACTGGGCCATCAGCATATACCCGTCCAATTACTCTGTAGGGTTGTACTTCCCATCTCTCACTCAGTTTGCCCTTGGGGCGCTTCTCTCTGACTAGCACTCGATCTCCAGGTTGCAGCGGTATTTCCTGAATTGGTTTAGGGCTCGTATGTTCTTTCTTCTGTAGCTGTTGACCGGCCAACCGACGGATCGTTTGTAATCGTTGTCGATGTTCTTTCACCCACGAAGTGACAGTTCGTTCCATGAAATCCTCTGGCTGCTCCAAATTCAGCTCGATGATGTCTCGCCCAGCTCTTCCAAAGAGCAACAGATATGGGGTGTAACCCGTAGTGGAATGAACTCGGTTATTGTAGGCCCAGACCAATTCTGCTAGGTAATCCGGCCAACATGCTTTCTTATCTTCCTCCAATGTCCGCAGCATCTGAAGTAGGGTTCGGTTGAAGCGTTCACATGCTCCATTGCCTTGGGGGTGGTAAGGTGTAGTCCGAGATCGCTCGATGCCATACATACGATAGAGTTCCTCCATCACCTTGCCTTGGAAACATGCCCCTTGATCGGAGTGGATTCGCTTTGGGCATCCATACACCCGGATAAAGTCTTGGCAGACAGCCCGTGCCGCCGACTCTGCAGTCTGATCTCTAGTCGGGGTGACTACAGCGAACTTGGAGAAATGGTCAGTCATAACCAAACAGTATTGTAGCCCCCGAGCTGAGTGTCCCACGAGGAGATAATCAATCATCAAGATTTCTAGCGGTTCTTTGGTCTGTATGGTCTGAACGGGTGCCCTCTGTTCGGTGCTTTTAATGAGGTCGCATACTCGACATCGCCGGCAAACCTCTTCTACCACAGACTCCAATCGAGGGCAGTACACGTACCGCTGTAACCATTGGTAGGTCTTTGCAGGTCCGAAGTGAGCGCCAAACTCGTGTGCTTCCTTAGCTACCTCTTGAGCCATTTTTCCGGGGATGACCACCTGCCATCTTGTTTCTATTTCTTTTGGCTGTTGTCTCTTACGATATAACACTGATTCTCGAACTTCTAGTCTATCCCACTGGTGTAAGACGCTCTTCATCTCGGCGTCCAGGTTAGCCCTTTCTTGCTTGTCGGGCTTCTGCTTCTCAGCTACCCAGTGTTTCACCTGTTGTAGCCCTTCGTCTGCAGATTGAGCACGTCCCCATTCTTCATTGGTTCTTCCCAGGGACCGGGGCAGTGTGCAAGCCTCCCTACTTAATTGTGACGCAACCACTGGGGGCCCAAACTTGCTAAAGTCTGGCGTCTCTTCCTCCTCTAGTTGTTCATCGAGATCCCCCACTGGGATCTCCACCGTCACTCTTGACAGTCCATCCGCATTTGCGTTTTCGGTGGCGGGACGATAACAGATGGTAAAGTCGAACTTTGCAAGGCGAGCCACCCACCGTTGTTCCAAGGCTCCCAATTTAGTATTCTCAAGGTGGGCCAGAGGATTATTGTCTGTTCGGACCTGGATCTTGGTCCCTGTCAGGAAGCCAGCAAATTTCTCTGTCATGGCCCACACTAGGGCCAGGAGCTCTAGTCGAAAGGAGCTATAATTGTGGGGGTTTCTTTCGTTGTCCCGCAGGGACCTACTGGCGTAGCCGATGACTCTCTCATGTCCATTCTGTATCTGAGACAATACTGCACCGAGTCCATGAAGGCTACCATCCGTGTACAGCAGGAATGGTCGGTCGAAGTCCGCGTAGGCTAGGATCGGGGCTGAAGTAAGGGCATTCTTCATAGCCTGAAAAGCCTCATCTTGTCTCTGAGCCCAAAGGATGCCCTGGTTCTTTGACACTCCGGCGGTCCCCCTCAGCAGCTCATTCAAAGGACCCGCCACCTTTGCAAAGTCTTTGACGAACCGGCGGTAATACCGGCGAGTCCAAGAAATGCCTTGAGTTCTCTCACCGTTTGAGGGACTGGCCACTTCTGGATGGCCGCCACCTTTTCTGCAGAGGGCAGGACTCCATCTTGTGAAACTGTGTGGCCCAGATACTCGATCTCTTTCTTGAAGAGGTGGCACTTTTTTGGTTTCACCTTCAGGTTATGAGCCTGTAGTCTTCCGAGTACCTGTCCAAGCCGGTCAAGGTGTTCTTTGAACGAGGCCGAAAACACGATGATATCATCCAGATAGATCAGAGTAGCTTCGAAATTTAAGTCCCCCAAGCACTTTTCCATCAGTCGTTGGAACGTGCCCGGAGCATTGGAGAGTCCGAAAGGCATCCGGTTAAATTCAAACAATCCCATCGGGAGAATGAACGCGGTCTTTGCTTTGTCCTTTTCCGCCACAGGTACTTGCCAGTACCCGCTTGCTAAATCCAAGGTGGAGAAGTACTTGGCCTTCCCCAATGCCGTCAAGGATTCTTCGATTCGTGGTAATGGGTACGAGTCGCGAACGGTACAGGCGTTGAGTTTTCTGTAGTCTACACAGAACCGGATGGTCCCATCCTTTTTCTTGACGAGTACCACCGGAGCCGCCCAAGGGCTCTGACTGCCCTGTACTACTCCCGCATCCAGCATTTGCTTCAGTAAAGTCTTCACCTCTTGGTACATCTTGGGAGGGATCTGTCGGTACCGTTCTCGAATCGGACGAGCTTCCCCGGTCGGTATCTCATGCATGATAGCTTCAGTGCAGCCGAAATCTTCAGCGTGGCGAGCGAATGCAGCCTGGTTCTTCCACAACATAGCTTCTACTGCTTGCACACGCTCGGGGCCCAGCGATTTCACATCCACTTCCATCTGATCAAGGATGACCTTTCCACTCCACTCTGGGGAGGGCATCTCTTCAGCCCTCGCAGAGACTGCTAGGGTCCACCCCGTACCTTCTATCGGCGATAGGGATATATCTTTTTGGCTCACCACTTCACCTTTATGCAAGTATACCAGGGCCAGATCTGTCCCTCGGGGCAAGGTGACCTCACTGGGGCCCACATTCAAGGCTCTGATAGGGACGCGTCCTTGTTGGACCACAGCTACCGTACGAGCTATCATAACTTCTTGGTCCACTCTTCCGGTTGCTACAGGCTGCACAATCACTTCTACCCCATCGAGATTGCGATAGGTTCCCACTGGAAGGTGTAATATACTTTCTCATCCGGGAGGCAGGATTATGGGCACCTTCCCAGGAGCCCTGATGACCCCTACCGTCTGATGAGATGGTACACTCTTCTGCGTCCCACAGACACGGATCAGTCGCTGAAGTGCTTCTTGCGTAGGCTTATGTGTAGTAGCCTGCTTCCAGTATCCGGGTCCCCGTTTGACGAACATAATCTGATCTAATTCACGTAGGACATTCATCCCCAGTATTACAGGTACATCTTCTTTGATGGGCCCGGGGACTAGTAGGATCCCTTTTCTCCCCACTTCTTGCCCACAGATACGAACATTCATCCACACAACCCCTGTGACCGGGATCGGTTGCTGATTAGCGGCAATCACCCGGATCAATGTCTCTTTCTCTGGCCTGGCCAGTGCCTGGAAATGTTGATTGAAGTATGCTTCTGGCATCGTCGTCACTTGTGACCCGGTATCTATCAAGCAATCCACTAGGACACCCTCGAATTCAGCACGTATGATGGGACACCCAGCGATCAGATGTTCGTCATGATACGGAGCGGCCTCCCTTCTTGCCTCCCCCGCAGAGTGCCGCACTACTGCGGGGGTTGGTAGTTTAACGGAGGCTTCTGTTGGCCTTGAGTGCTATTCCGGCACCCTCTGGCAATATGCCCCTGACCTCCACATCTCCAGCATCGGATGTCTTCTCTTCGCTGAGGAATACCTTGTGCCTCTGGTGGCTGCTGAGAGGTAGCCTGCACCCTCCAGTTTCCTATTGGTCGCGCCGGGGAATTATTGCGTGCGTACGATGGGCCAGGTTGAAAGGAGGATGGTGCAGCTGGGTAGGGGGGTGCAACAGACAGATCCCTCATTCTTTGCTCCATCTGGGTCAGCTTCTCCTGTACATCGAGAACGGATTTCTGTAAATCCTGCACCACCTGGGCCAGCACCTCTTGGCGGTTTGGGTCCACGCTGGACTTGGCGGCTTGGATGCGCACCACCCCAGAAGCGTAGCTTTCTTCTTTACTTCGGGCTACTGTTTCTGCCAGGATTTGACGAAATGTAAGAGCCGGGTTCGCTCGGACCCGTTCTGACAGGGCTCGCCTCAAGGATATGCTGTGTAAACCTAGAATAAACTGCTCCCGGAGTATCTGGTCTGTGGACCCTATGCCGCCGAGTCCAGCTGCCTCCTTTTTCTGCACCTCTGCTAGCACTTCTTGTAGTGCGGTGGCATACTGAGAGATCCCTTCTTCTTCCCGCTGCAGCCTCGAAAAAAATTTGACGCGAAGATGCCCCGCACTAGCAGTCTCGCCATAGATTTCTTCCAGGAATCCAACTAACTCTTTCAGGGTACTACGGGTGGGTTCTGGTTGTAGACAGACGTTTCTACGGGCTTCTCCCTCTAGTGCAGTCAAAGCGATGTCCACTTCAAGCTCTGGGCCGATGTTATAAACCTTCAGGGTGCTCTGCAGTCGGGACACCCAGTCACACAGTGCCATGTTATTGCCGTCAAACTTTGGGAGTACACTAAATATAGTGCCCATTGGGAGTGTCCTTGCAGGGGTTCCACCATTGCCCACATTACCCCCGTTAATATTAGCATTCCCGCCGTTGCTGTCTGCTGCCTCCATCTTGGTGACCGTACCCTGCTCGCAGCGCCACTTGAAGCGATGGCTGGAAGGACCACCGCGGTGCAGAATAAGGTACGATACACAAGATGGGAGTGCAAACCACAAGGGTGAATTTATTAACAGGCGGGGAAAGGAGTGAAGAAGGAAGGTTCAAGCAGGGGTAAACAGTGGCAAAAACGAGATTTAACAAACTGTTCGTTTTCTCTAGTTGGTCCGCTCAATAATACGGTTCTCCAACTATCACAAGTTAAGAGCACACAGGTAAATTCACAAAAGCAAAGTACAATACTACTCTACGTATAACCTTTCTGGCCGTGCTACACAGGCCACACGGCTGCCGTGTTCTATCTACTGAAGCCTATTCTAAACCCTGAAAGGTGCACAATATTTAACTCACAGTGATGCAGGGATTTGGATGCAGTCCCGGGGGCCCCCAACAACAGCAGTCCGATCCGAAGGTGCACACGGCTCCTGTCTCGAGTCGATGGGCTGAAAATCTTCTCCTTGCTTCAGATTCTCACTAGATACCGGGCTTGTCTGTGTCCCACTTTCATTTCACACGAACACTGCAGTGCTTTCCAAACTACACAGAAAGTCTGTTCCTCTCTACACATAAACGGGCTGTTCCAAAAAACACACTCTCCGAAGGGGGGAAAACAGGACATACCATCATCCCACAGCTGGGGGGGGTTTCTGTCTCTTAAAGTGGCAGCGTGTTTCTTACGGTCCCACACAGGCAGGGACTTCTTAAAGTGGCAACGCTTCTCTTACTGTCCATAGCAGTAGCCCCCCAATACTAGTATGAGTAAAATAAGTACAAAATTATGTGAATTTATCGCTAAAAATATAATTACCAAAATGATGACCTCTCCTACTTCTCCCTTGTGTCTCCCTGACAGCAAACAAGAGATACGCTGGATAGACTTTTGATAAAGCGCGGTGCATACACAGAGACAGCTGAATACTGAGTGTTACACAGCCGCACGCAAGCTTTGATGATGCTATGTATAGTATGTTATTACTCACACAGAGGCAGAATATGGGCTGACTAGTCTGGAGAGCTAATGCCCCGTCGACTAGTCAAAGCCCTAAGTAGCATATCATAAACGATCTTTAGAAATGCTTTTTATAAAGATTGGTTTATGTATGCCATGATATGCTGGAACTATCAGAAAGGGATTTCAGATATGGGTACAGAACTGTTCATGTTTCTGGGTGCACAGGGGACCTGACAAATTCCCTTTAAAGTGCAGTTACTTGGTAACATTCCCAAGTTTACTAGAATTATTCCTTGAAGAGGTTTTCCATACTATTTCACATCCTTTATTTTGTCCTTACTCTTCCTAACAGTTTCCTACTATACTTCTGCTCTCTACTCTGCACCTGTAATCTTATCTCTAAGATGCTTGTAAAAACTTTATTATGGTTGTAGCTTTGATTTTCTGGCCTACAGACAGTAAATTGGACCAAAGGAGCAGGTAAGCCACTTGTGGCTGAAAGGAGAGTAAAGCCCGATCTGAGCATGAGTCCCTAGACAGCTGTCACTTGCAGAGAGGCAGCCCTGCCCCCACCAGTGATGTGCCCTGTTCTGAATCTGGTCTATACCTGAGAAGGGTGAAAGTTACAACAGCAATAAAGGTATGGTCATCTAAGAGATAAGAGTGCAGGAGCAGAGTAGATAGCAGAAGTACCATATTGTTTTTGAAGCAAAAAATGTGGTTATGACACAATGTTATAGAAAGGATCTGCTGATGGCACTGTTATGGGGTTAATTCCCCAATCCTGGGTCCATTCCAGATATATATGTTCTTACTCCTGGTATGTGTCCCTCATCCTAGTATGTATGGTTCATACATTCCTCATTATGGTATATGGCCCAAACCCTGGTATATGTGTCCAAGATCCTGGTCTGTGCCCCAGATCCTGGTAAATGATCCTTTATTCTGGTATATGTCCCCCATTCTCATATATCACCCCCATCATGGTATATGATCGTATAATCGCCTTCCTGGTATATGATCCCCCATCCTGGTATATGATCCCCCTTCATGGTTCATGATCCCCTATGCTGGTGTATGATCCCCCTTAATGGTATATGTCCCCCATCCTGATATATGTCCCCCCATTCTGGTATTTAATCCCCCAACATGATATATGGCCTCCATAATTGTACATGTCCCTCAATCCTGGTATATGATCCCGATGCTGGTAGTTAATCCTACTATCATAGTATAAAGCACTCATGCTGGTATATCGACCTTCCATTGCTACCCCTGCAGTAGCGCAATATTCTCCTCTGTATGTTTTTATGCTAATAGATGATAACCCTTTGGCATGAGAAAGAATGTCACAATGCTGCAGAGGGAATAATCAGCGGTGAGTATAATCTTCCACTGGGATATTCACTGCTTCCCACACCAATGAAGATATGTGGGAAGCAGTAAATATCCACACACATGATTGCCCATGGCTGCAGCAGTGACCTGTGATCACGTGGGCCGACTATTTAAAATAATTTAATATTCCCCGCTTCTCCGGCCCATTATGCCACCCACCTCTCGGCGCTGATAGGTGATAGACAAGGGTATGCCGTACATATTAAATTGACATAATTAGCCATCACTTGTGGTCACTGGCAGGCACTTTACAGCTATCTACTGCCTCTGTTGACCTGCTCCACTACGTCTTATCCCCCTCACAGCCATAGCCAGACCATATATCCAGACTATAACACGCACTCCCCCACTTTTCCTTAGAATTTGGGGGGGAAAAGTGCATCTTATAGTCCTAAAAGTACTGTATGTTAGGAAACTGTTAGTTAGGAAGAGTTAGTTCAAGAGAATGGGGCTCATATTAGTTGTGGAAAATCTTTTTAATCTAAACCACAAAAGAAGTGGTGTTTATGCAAATCTGAAGAATAGTTGTAACCGCTCCAAATTTAAGAGACCTGTGCAGTACAGCTCCATTCAAAGGGTTTCCATCCAGCAGCCACTGAAGCAAATTACAGCTTATTGGTGGGGGTGTTGAACCTTAGATCCCACCTATTTCAAATTGATGACCTATTTAATGAATAGGTCATTAGTACGCAGTGACTTAACAACACTTTCAATGTCCTGACTATGGTAGTTCATACTGTAATTGCGAGCTATTGTTATCAAAAAGTGACCAAAAATAATACAGTAGTGGATTGCTTGTAAATTAACTTTTTGCTAGAGAAGTAGCTAACCTGCTACTATTCAAAAAAGAAGAAGGGGAGTTTCATTGTCGACCAAGAGACATTTGCCCTAAGCAGCAATTTTTTCAAGTCTTTGAAATACACATCAAATAAGCAATTTGTGTTGGTGAGGCTGTTATATAACTGCATGTAACACGTTCAGGAATTAAAAGATTTAAAGGCAAGGGTCAGTAATAGCTTTTTTACCACATACATCACTGTTATAAAACATACATCTATTATGCATGTAAAAGCTTTAGAGAAAATTAAGAGAGACTGCCTGACATTACATCTGACATCTAAAGGTTATAAGCTTGCATCTGCTCATCATCGGCATACTTAGAACGCAGCAATAGAAACAAGTCATTCATGGGCACAAGTCTGCCTAGACACAATTGGAAATTATTCCTAGTTCAAACTAAACTCAAACAATGAATTTGTTGAAAGTGAATCTGTCAGTATAGGTTAGGGGGTGTGTAAAGAATGAATAGGTGCATTTTTACCATGTGTCTGATAAGTCACAGGAGGATTATTATAGCAATTGAAATACCTGCAACGTGTCAAGCTGACTTATGTTTCCCAAGTGAGTTACAATTTTAGCTTGATTTGATGTGTATATGTTTGCACAGCTAACCCTAGCAATTTGTGAATAAAGCCAGAAAGATCATACATTATGCAAAAATCAATACTGTCATTTTACATCATTTTACATTGCTACTGAATTTTACAGATGAAATGTGAGTTCAAAGGAATATGGGGTCAGTTCACATACAAATTTTTTTTAGTCAATTCCATTAGTGCAAGAGAACCTTGATGATCCACAGCACAAAGTATTAAATATCCATGCCCATTGATGATATACATTGAATGCCTCCTTACCACAATGTAATATCACTAGCCATCCCTTAAACGTTCCTTAATAGGAGTCTGTTTTCAGAAAATGACCTAATATACCTATATATTTCAATAAGAAAACATTTACATTTTTTTCCTATATAAATATTATTATCTACTGTATATGGTTTAAAAAATGTTCTGAAATCCAACAATTTCATAATGGCCTCTAAGCCCCACACTTTCTGTTATATATACTCTGTCATCACAAAGTGAACATCATTAAGGGGTAATACTTTTATTCCTAAAATAGCGGATAACAACAGAAGAACCACAACAGGCAATAGGCGAGGAACACAGAGTAGCTCACCTTCTCCCATACTGCATACTTCTCAATGCACAATTCCCAAAGGATGCTTAGGCCAAGCCTCAGCAGACACTATTTAGTCATTTTTAGGAATGAGTGATTTAATTAACTTAGAATTTCCCAATATTTTTACATTCCAGCTAATCTGAATTTTTGGGAATTTGATTTCTGCCATTTTTTTAAATTGGGCCAGGAAAGGGTTAAAAACCTTGAAATATTATGTACCAGGGTCTAAAAGAGTTATTAGTATTTAGTCATTTATTTACATCCATGAAAAAGAGTTTCTTTGAATGGTCTGTGAGCTGTGCAGAGATCATCACGGTGTAAAGAGGAGGAGAAGGTAAGTTGTGACTATCACTAATAAGAACTATGATATATTGTAGATTATCCATATATAAGTGTTACCTTTCATTTGCATGCCCGTAACGATAATGAAATCACTATGGAAAAGTAACGAATTTAAACAAAATAAGATCAGTGGCGAAAGTAAAAGTAAATAGGAATGATTTTTGGATTTTTTAAATACTTGTAAGTTATATTAAAATTAACCAAAAATCACCACCCTTATATCTTGAAAACTGTTCAAAAACATTGTGCCACAATAACAACTTAACCCCTATTGACACTGCTGAGTAATAGGTGGTCCTATCAGTGGGACCCTCACCGGACTTGAGATTGGTGGTCCTGAGTTCCCCAAATTAAAAGTTTATACTGAAGGATATCTGACTCCATCAGTCAAAATGACTTTGAATAAAGCCATAATTAGGGATGAGCGAGTCCTAAATTACTCGGAATCGCTAGACCCGCACGAGTCCGAGCCCAGGACTCGCTACTCGTTGCGAGTCTAGCGAGTCCAATGTTAATGAATAGGGAACCAAGTAATAACGAATAATGCTATTTCCAAATCGCTGATGTGTCTCTGAAAGTGTGCGAGTCCAAACTCGCAGGTTTTTCTCTTATTTGGAGCCGATGATGGGAGGGGGAAGCGATTCTCGGGCACACACCATGCTGTAAAAGCAAACATTTTATAATTTCTGGTGGCTTTCTGGGGCTTGTAATGGTGCTTTCACATCTGCGTTTTTCGTAATTCGCGGCAGATGCGGTGAAAAAACCGCATCTGCCGCGTTTGCCGCATAACGGTTCCACTTGCGGCACGGTTGCGGTTTTTTCCATAGGAAGTATAGGGGGACTTGCGGCAGATGCGGCAAGTGCGGTATTGTACTTGCGGCAGGTGCGGCAGAGAAAAAAACCGCAGTAAGCCGCGGTTTTTTTCTCTGCCGCACCTGCCGCAAGTGCAATACCGCACTTGCCGCATCTGCCGCAAGTCCCCCTATACTTCCTATGGAAAAAACCGCAACCGTGCCGCAAGTGGAACCGTTATGCGGCAAACGCGGCAGATGCGGTTTTTTCACCGCATCTGCCGCGAATTACGAAAAACGCAGATGTGAAAGCACCCTGCGATATTTTAAGACAGATGGATGGTACCGTGCGAGCTGCAGGCAGGACACCGTACAGCAACGCACTGGTACAGGAAAAAATTGTTTAGTACGCAGAACCAGGCACTGTTAGGCTGCGGTGCTGGCTGCGTGCAAGTTTACAAGTACCGTGCGAGCTGCAGGCAGGACACCGTACAGCAACGCACTGGCACAGGAAAAAATTGTTTAGTACGCAGAACCAGGCACTGTTAGGCTGCGGTGCTGGCTGCGTGCAAGTTTACAAGTACCGTGCGAGCTGCAGGCAGGACACCGTACAGCAACGCACTGGCACAGGAAAAAATTGTTTAGTACGCAGAACCAGGCACTGTTAGGCTGCGGTGCTGGCTGCGTGCAAGTTTACAAGTACCGTGCGAGCTGCAGGCAGGACACCGTACAGCAACGCACTAGCACAGGAAATTTTTTGTGGAAAAATGGCACCAAAATTATTTGGTAGACTAGTGCCAAAAATAAGAAAAAGCTTAGGATTACAGCTCTGAGGAAAGCTGGGTGAACTAAGCTCTGAGGATGGTGCTGGATTCACTGTAAGGCTGCTCCTATCTCCCTTCCTTACAGTCCTGTACAGCAATCCTCCGTCCTGGTAGTTTCTGAAAAGAACTTTTGGGTTATGTGTGAGGAATCTTGACTCCTACACTCCGTCCTGTTAGTTCTGAAAAGAACTTTTGGGTTATATGTGACTCCTACACTGCCTAACTGTCCCTAGATCTGCTCCAAGTCTCCCTGCACTAGGTCAGCTCTTCTCAGGAATGTGCCCAAAATGGCGGGGGCAAGCCTTATATACTGCCTTGCCTGTCATAGATGACATAGGCATCACGATGGACAGCAGCCAATCATAGTCCTGACACAACCAAAGCTGCTATGGCATTACTGACTATGATTGGCTATCTTCACAAGTTTTCTGACCTAACACGCAATGCTGACTAGTAACATAAAAGATTCTGGATTCGCGAGTCCCGAATAGAGAATACAGGACTCGGAATCGCAGACTCGCTAGGATTCGGACTCGTAGACTCGCTCAGACTCGCTGCTGTTTGGGGAGATTCAAGCTATATAGTGATGTGATAGAGCGAGTCTAGCGAGTCTAGCGAGTGAGATAAAGTAAACTCTGACAAAACTAAGATTGCCATTCACTTGCATTGGACTCGTTACTGAGCGAGTATTCGCTAAAAGACTCGCCGATTCCCGAGTCCAGCGAGTCCCTTAAGAATCGCCGAGTAACGAGTCCTAGCGAGTAGACTCGCTCATCCCTAGCCATAATACTACAGCTGTATTGACAGGGGTCTCCCACTCTTGTAAACAGTTAGGGTCTAGGTTGATGGGTGATAAGATAGATGACACTGTTGCAAAATTTGGTTTACCACAAATATGTGATTTAAACCATATTGCAGTTCAATTTATGATGACATAATCCCTTTAATGTCAAAATACAAGTGTTTAATATTAGTAGAATTAGCACTTTTCATCTTCTAATGCAGAGATCAATATGTCTACAGTATCCATAATATATTGTTATATTTTGCATTTGGCCTCTGAGATGAAAGCTTCTAAAGCTCAGAATGACTGACCAACGATAAACTGTTGAACTCAACGCCGCTACCGTCACACATACACTATCTTGGTTTTAATGTCTTAAGCCCCCGTCACACATAATGAGATCGTGGTTAAGTCCCAGATTTTGTGACGTAACAGTGATCTCGCTTACAATCTCGTTATGTGTGACACTTAGAAGCGATCAGGACTCTGCTGTGAGATCGCTGATTGTTACAAAGTGCTCTGGGTCATTTTTAGGTCGTTGGTCTCCTGCTGGGAACGCTGCATCGCTGTGTTTGAAAGGGAAAACGACCAATGATCTCCATACTACGCCCGTGAGTGACAATTCCCAAAGACCTCCTATCATTCTGGATCGTTGCTGAGTCACTGGTGAGATCTGTTTGACATCTCACCAGTGATTCCAAAGTGATGCACCAGCGATCCCTAAGGATCTTTGTCATTGTCGGGATCGCTGTTGCGTCGTTGTGTGTGACGGGAGCTTAAGTTATTAAAACTTAAGAAGATGCTGAAATCAGAAGACAAACCTAGTTTAGGAGTTTACTAAAAGTCAATTGGCAGCTTATTCTTTTACCTTTTCTTTTGGAGCATCTGTGAGGCTCCTTCTTGATTTCACTGATGTCATTGCATTACAGAAAATAATGCATCCAGAGGATATCTGTAAATTTCATGAGTAAATAATAAGTTTGGGAGATTTACAAAATATATCTTATTTGTTCTGTTTCCTAATTTATATAAAACTTTTATGTTCCACTTCCTGTTATTTTTCATAGCACAGTAATTATCAAAGAAGCCACAAAGTCTTGTTCTTCAAATATATCTCCTCCTAACCATTAATCTGATGTGCAACAGTCAATAAATGCTAATAAATGCTAATAACTCTCACAAGGCATTATACAGGTTCAGGAAGAGATGCAAAATTTCTTCCTTAAAATGCCCTTAAGATATATTGGTTTGTTT
>JARQOC010000004.1:359235231-359304922 GCA_033576535.1 Allobates femoralis
AGTATACAGAAGCCCCAGTGGTAGTATACAGCAGCCCCAGTAGTAGTATACAGCAGCCCCAGTAGTAGTATACAGCAGCAGCCCCAGTGGTAGTATACAGCAGCAGCCCCAGGGGGTATATACAGCAGCCGCCCCATGGGGTATATACAGCAGCAGCCCCAGGGGGTATATACAGCAGCAGCCCCAGGGGGTATATACAGCAGCAGCCCCAGAGGTATACAGACCCCCCCATTAGTATGCAGGGGCCCCAGCTGTATACAGCAGCCCCAGGGGGTATATACAGCAGCAGCCCCAGAGGTATACAGCCCCCCGTGGTATCCAGGGCCCCCCTTGCTGCACCTGTAAAGGAAGATGTCAGTATACTTATCGCTGCCGCCGCCGCTCCGCTGCTCGGTCACCGCGCTGCTCCGGGTCTTCATGCTTCCTGTTCCTTCTCCGGCGCTCGAACAATGACGTCATTTCCTGAGCGCCGGAGAAGCAACAGGAAGCATGAAGACCCGGAGCAGCGCGGTGACCGAGCGGCGGAGCGGCGGCGGCAGCGATAAGTATACTGACATCTTCCTTTACAGGTGCAGCAAGGGGGGCCCTGGATACCACGGGGGGGGCTGTATATACGGGGGGGGGATACCACGGGGGTGGCTGTTATACATCAATTACCATATATACCCGTGTATAAGCCAAGGGGGGACTTTTCAGCACATTTTATGTGCTGAAAAACTCGGCTTATACACGAGTATATACGGTATTCTATTTTCCATTAGGTTAATGACATGATTGTAAACAGACTAGCCGAATCTTTCTAAGCTGTATGTAGAAACAGGAAGTCTCTTTTAGGGCTCGGACACACATCAGTGTAATTTGTCTGAGTTTACTGTGCGGAAAAATCGCATTGCTCTCGGACCAATGTTAACTAATGTCCGAGAGCACATTTCTGAGTGTCATACGCTTTTTCCGCATCAGATTCTCTGATTGCGAGTCAATCACAACATGTTGCGATTCTATGCGAGTCACGGACGAGACTCGCCAATGCAAGTCTATGGGTCTGTCAAAAAACACTGATTGCTCTCGGACCGAATTCGCACCATCTGAGTCTGATGCGAGTTTTAATTGATACATTACCATTTTGTAGCTCAGACAATTGTACAAAATCTTACTGTAAACGATTATACAGTAACTAGCTGCTGAGGAAAAAAACGGATTGCACTCTGACAGCACTCGCAAGCCACACTGACCAAAAGTCAGATGACTCTCGTCCAACTCTCGGATCGGTGAATCGGAGCATTTTAAAACTCACATTGATGCCCATACCCTTATCCGCATCTTCACCTCCTGATTCAGATGCTCCCTTCTTCTCCCTTCTAGGGACTTTACAGTGGAGACTTATGCAGAGAAAAGAGACTTCCAGTAAGTAATACAAGGCCATCCTCACTTACAGGTAGCAGGTTTAAAAGTAAAATAAAATCCAGCTTCAATGTTGAATAACATTATTTACACATAAAATGATGGTAAATTACAGAGCTGGCATAATTAGGGGTCATAAAAACCCAACTTTTTGGTGACAGTTTTTGACTTTTGTTTGCATTTCTCCACGAGAGAACAATGCTCAGCCGGGTCCTACTTGTGGAGTACACACGAGATACAGCCCCTTAAAAATTAATTTTACCAAAAACGAAAAGTAGTCTAAGAAATTAGTGATGGGCGAATCTACTCGCTAGGACTCGTTACTCGGCGAGTAGTAAGGGACTCGCAGGACTCGGCACTCTGCGAGTTTCCCAGCAATTACTCGCACAGTAACGAGTCCAATGCAAGTCAATGGCAATCCTAGATTTGTCAGAGTTTACTTTTTCTCACTCGCTAGACTCGCTATATCACATCTCTATGTAGCTTGAATCTCCCCAAAATCGTTTAAAGAATCGCACCGCTTCACGGATACCCGCTGTCAGCAGCAAGTCTGAGCAAGTGTGAGCGAGTCTGAGCGAGTCTTAGCGAGTCCACGATTCCGAGTCCTGTATTCTGTATTCGGGACTCGCGAATACAGAATCTGTTATGTTCCGACAAAGCTTCCGAGACAGCCTAGTGTGTTAGGTCAGAAAACTTGTGAAGATGGACAAGTATGTTAGCCAATCATATTCAGTAATGCCACAGCCATGTTGGTTGTGGCAGGACTATGATTGGCTGCTGTCCATCGTGATGCCTATGTCATGTATGACAGGCAAGGCTGTATATAAGCCTTGCCACCGCCATTTTGGGCACATTTCTCTGAAGATCTGAGCTAGAGCAGGGTGAGGTAGATTCTGGAGCAGATCATAGGGATTGTCAGTCAGTGTAGGGAACCTTAAAAATTCCTTATATTAACCCCAAACAGCTCTTGTGAGAGCTATCAGGAGGACAGAGGAGTACTGTGTAGAGGACTCTAGGCAGGCAGGGAAGCAGGGAGGTGCAGCCTTACAGTGCTCATAGGAGCGACCTCATAGCTGAGCTTACTCACTCAGCTGTCCTAATAGCTGAAGTTAGAGGCTTAGCTGAGGTACTATTTACAATTTTTTTGCAGCTGATAGATTTTGGGTCCTAAAAACCCCTTCAGCTTTATTTTGTCTGTGGCAGATCAGTGCGTTGCTGCTCTCCTAGCTGCAAATAGCACGTACGCCACCTACTTGTGCGACTACTTGTGCGCACTTAATAATTTTTTCAGGGAATAGTGTGCTGCTTCACTGCCAAGTGCTAGCATATACTTAACCCGCCAGTAAGTGACGCCTGCAGCAACACCTAACTCCATCTCGGTGGCTGTGCGCACTTAAAAATTTTTTGAGGGAGTAGTGTGCTGCTTCACTGCCAAGTGCTAGCACACACTTAACCCTCCAGTAAGTGAATTCTGCAGCAACACCTAACTCCATCTCGGTGGCTGTGCGCACTTAATAATTTTTTGAGGGAGTAGTGTGCTGCTTCACTGCCAAGTGCTAGCACACACTTAACCCGCCAGTAAGTGACGCCTGCAGCAACACCTAACTCCATCTCGGTGGCTGTGCGCACTTAATAATTTTTTCAGGGAGTAGTGTGCTGCTTCACTGCCAAGTGTTAGCACGCACTTAACCCGCCAGTAAGTGACGCCTGCAGCAACACCTAACTCCATCTTGATGGCTGTGCGCACTTAATAATTTTTTGAGGAAGTAGTGTGCTGTTTCACTGCCAAGTGTTAGCACGCACTTAACCCGCCAGTAAGTGACGCCTGCAGCAACACCTAACTCCATCTCGGTGGCTGTGCGCACTTAATAAGTTTTTCAGGGAATAGTGTGCTGCTTCACTGCCAAGTGCTAGCACACACTTAACCCACCAATAAGTGACGCCTGCAGCAACACCTAACTCCATCTCGGTGGCTGTGCGCACTTAATAATTTTTTGAGGAAGTAGTGTGCTGCTTCACTGCCAAGTGTTAGCACACACTTAACCCGCCAGTAAGTGACGCCTGCAGCAACACCTAACTCCATCTCGGTGGCTGTGCGCACTTAATAAGTTTTTCAGGGAACAGTGTGCTGCTTCACTGCCAAGTGCTAGCACACACTTAACCCGCCAATAAGTGACGCCTGCAGCAACACCTAACTCCATCTCAGTGGCTGTGCATTTGTCAACAATGTCCCAAAAACACCAAATGCCCAAAAAAGAGTTTGCAAAGGGACAGGGACGAGGTCGGGGCCCTAGCAGTCGTGAACAACAAGGCACTGGTAGAAGTAGACAGACGAGGATTGATCGAACCACCTTTCTGCTGTCTAAATTTCCCAGTACTCAACCTAAACGTGTCTTGAGGCCGGAAGAGCAAGACCAAATAACATCTTGGATGGCTGACAAGACCTCAACCACTGGTTCATGCAGCACACAATCATCCTTGACACCATATTCAAGTGCCGCTACTGACAACGCGGGGTCATCTAATCCGCAAAATCTTCCTATTTCCTCAAACCATCGCCAGACAGAGGAAAATTTAGACCGGGAACTTGGACACTCGGAAGATTTATTTGGTTCTTATCAGCCATTCATACAACCTGACCTTTCTTTGTCACTGCCCGACCAGATACTGGAACAAGACGTACATTCCATTCATGGACAAAGTTTGGGTTCACCTCGTCCTGAAGAACGTCCCTTTCAACAAAGTCATAGACCGTCTCAGGAAGTGGAGGATGATGATGATGATGAGACACTCATCTCATCTGGCCAGCCTGAACAGTCACGTTATCCAGAAGACTTTGAGGAGGAGGGGGTGGATGATGAGACCACTGATCCAACCTGGACAGTTGACATGCATAGCCAACAGAGCAGCCAGGAGGAGGAAAGTGGTTATGTACCACCGCCTAAAGCACCCAGGCTTACTCCTTTATCCAGAATCCAACCTGTGACAACAGTAGCCCAAATTGTGTCAACTGTTGCACAAACTGTACCAACTGTTTCCCAAACTTTAACAACAGTTGGCCAAACTGTGTCTACAGGTTGTGTTGGCCAGACTTATCCTCCAGTTCCTACAACACAACCAAAAGGACGAACATCCATTGTCTGGAAATTTTTTAAAGATAGCCCATCAGTAGCAAATGTCGTTATATGTAACATCTGCTATGCCAGGCTAAGCAGAGGCCAGGGCAAAGCAAACTTGAGCACCAGCATTATGCATAAGCACATGACTGTTAAGCACCCAAGTCAGTGGTTGGCCCATCAGGGTTCGACATCAGGGCCTTCTGACCTCAACACCGTTAGGCCACCTCCGATTCGCCCTTCACCATCTACTGTTCATGCAGCAGCTCCTACTCATACGATCTCCTCACAAGCTGCGTTAGACCAGAGATATGACAGTAGTCAAGTGACTTGTGAGTCTGCCCCAAATGTCCAGTTGTCTGTTCCACAACTGTGTGAGAGGCAACGGAAGTACCAATCCACACACCCTTTTTCTCAACAAATGACAGCGCAAATTTCTAAGCTGTTAGCTGTAGAAATGCTGCCATTTAGGCTTGTGGCTACTGAGGCTTTTTGGGAGTTGTTGGCTGTGGCAGCACCATGATACTCTGTCCCCAGTCGCTATTTTTTTTTCACGTACTGCCGTACCCGCATTACATCAGCACGTGGTTACCAACTTGAAGCGTGCATTAACAAATGCTATAAGCGGAAAAGTTCACCTGACAACTGACACCTGGACAAGTAGTTGTGGACAGGGCAGATACATATCACTAACGGCTCACTGGATCAACCTTGTCGAGAGTGTCCCAAAGTCTAATAGTGGAATATCTGCGATCCTACCAACTCCACGAATAGCGGGCACAACATCATTCCGGGTGTCCGCGTCCTCATATACTTCAACAAAACAATGTGCGTCTTCTACTTCCTTGACCACTGCTGACTTGTCCGAAACATCACGTCAAAGTTGGGAGCTTTCAGTACTGTATCAGCAAGGCGACAACAGGCTCTTCTTAAGCTGATCTGTCTAGGTGACACACCTCACACTGCAACCGAGCTGTGGAAAGGTGTTAAGCAACAGACAGAAGAGTGGCTGGCCCCAATGCAACTACAAACAGGTCTTGTTGTCAGCGATAACGGACGAAACCTTGTTGCAGCAGTAAAGCTCGGTAACCTTCAACACGTGCCTTGCATGGCTCACGTGCTGAACCTTGTAGTTCAGAAATTCTTGAAAAATTACCCAGAGTTATGTGATCTACTAGACAAGGTGCATAGAAATTGCGGACATTTCCGACATTCATCCACGGCACTTGCAAGTCTATCTGCCCTTCAACAGCAATTTAATTTGCCCAAACACCGGTTAATTTGCGACATGCCCACACGATGGAATTCTACATTCCATATGTTGGTAAGGTTCAATGAGCAGCAGAGGGCAATAGCGGAATATCAGCTGCAACATGCCCGTCACCCCGGAAGTAATTCAAGACACATTGGTACTATGGAGTGGGTCTGGATCGCTGACCTTTGCGAGGTTCTAGAGAACTTTGATTACTGCACAAAACTGGTCAGCGATGATCAGTCCATTATTAGTCTCACCATCCCCATGCTCTGTTTGCTTAAAGATTCTCTCCTGAATCTTAAAACAGAATCATTGAGGGCACAGCGGAGGGCTGTGGATCCAGATTTTAACATCCACGATCAGAGCCAGCAAAGCCAATTTCAGCCGGCAACATTGGCTGCAGAACAAGACAGTGATGAGGAAGATGAAGACGATTTATTTATCCATGGTACTGATGTGCACCCTGATGGTACTCCCAACCCCAGGTTTATGTCGGTACAGCATGGGTGGGCTGAAGAGGAGGAGGCGGAGACTAGGGATGGGCGAATCTACTCGCTAGGACTCGTTACTCGGCGAGTAGTAAGGGACTCGCAGGACTCGGTACTCTGCGAGTTTCCCAGTGATTACTCGCACGAGTCCAATGCAAATCAATATCAATCCTAGTTTTGTCAGAAACGCTGACAAAACTAGGATTGCCATTGTTTGCATTAGACTCGGCTACTGTGCCAGTGATAGCAGGGAAACTCGCAAATAACTGCTGTTACATTGCGAGTCGAGTCCAGCTGTCTTCTCTGTGCAGCTCCAGGGTCCTAGAGCCCGCCTGCTCACAGAGATGATGTAGCAGAGCTGAGATTGTTCTCAGTCTGCTCATCCCTGTGCATAGACATCTATCTATGCACAGGGGATGTAGCAGAGAGGACATCGCGTTTTGGACTACGTTGGACGGAAGAGGATTTTTTTAATTAAAGATGGAGTCCCTAATGGCTTTTTTTTTAATTTCAAATAAAAAATTTTCTCTGTGTTGTGTTTTTTTAACCCTTTATTGGAGATTCTTAGTGGCTGGGTCAAACGTGGCCTGACATTAAGAATCTCGGGCTTAATACCAGCTTGTATAACAAAGCTGGTATTAACCCCTTTATTACCCAGCGTGCTACCGCCACCAGGGCCGCTGGAAGAGCGGGGTTCAGCGCCAGAGGATGGCGCTTCAATGAAAGCGCCATCTTCTGGGGCGGCTGCTGGCTGCAATTTGCAGCGGGGGGTGCCCAGAAAGCTTGGGCATCCCTGCGCTGCGGATTCCAGCCCCCAGCTGCTTAGCTGTACCTGGCTAGACATAGAAATTGCGCGGAGCCCCACGCATTTTTTTTTTATTATTTCATGAATTTCAGAGTCTCAGAGTCAGAGTCTCAGAGTCAGAGTCTCAGAGTCAGAGTCAGAATCTCAGAATTTCATGAAATAATTTTAAAAAAATGCGTGGGGCTCCGCGCAATTTCTATGTCTAGCCAGGTACAGCTAAGCAGCTGGGGGCTGGAATCCGCAGAGCAGGGATGCCCAAGCTTCCTGGGCACCCCCCGCTGCAAATTGCAGCCCGCAGCCGCCCCAGAAGATGGTGCGTTCATTGAAGCGCCATCCTCTGGCGCTGAACCCCGCTCTTCCAGCGGCCCTGGTAGCGGTGGCACGCTGGGTAATAGAGGTTAGGGCCAGCTTTGTATTATCAGCTGGCCCTAAGCCCGAAATTTATGGCGGTCACGCCAATATTAGACATGACCGCCATGAATTTCTATTAAATTGTTTTAAAAAAACACAACACAAAGAAAATTTTTTATTAGAAATAAAAAAAAAAGCCATTAGGGACTCCATCTTTAATTAAAAAAATCCTCTTCCGTCCGACGCAGTCCAAAACGCGATGTCCTCTCTGCTACATCCCCTGTGCATAGATATAGATGTCTATGCACAGGGAATGAGCAGACTGAGAACAATCTCAGCTCTGCTACATCATCTCTGTGCACAGACATTCATGTCTGTACACAGGGAATGAGCAGACTGAGAACAATCTCAGCTCTGCTACATCAGGCAGCAGGCGGGCTCTAGGACCCTGGAGCTGGGGCAGCCAGCACACTGAGCAGACAGGACTCTTATCTGTGCGAGTTTCCCAGCGATTACAGTTGCAAAGTAAACGAGTCCAATGCAAATAAATGACAAAACTAGGATTGCTTCAGGCTGAAGCTTCCGAGACACATCTGCGATTTGTAAATCTCACACTACTCGCTATTACTCGCTTCCCCATTCATTAACATTGGACTCGCTAGACTCGCAACGAGTAGCGAGTCCTGTGCTCGGACTCGCTAGAGTCAAGCGATTCCGAGTAATTTAGGATTTGCCCATCACTAGCGGAGACTGATTTTGAGACCATGATGCCTATTGTTCATCAGTTAGGTGACACAGAAGAGATGAGTCTTTGTAGCCTAGCACACATGTCAGACTTCATGTCTCAATGTCTGTCCCAAGATCCATGCGTCATTAACATCTATGACAGCGACCTCTACTGGTTGTCAACATTCCTTGACCCACGCTACAAATACAAGTTTCCATCGCTGCTGTTGCAGTCACCAAGGGGCTTAACGATGGATTATTTCAAAAGTGTTGTTGTTGACAATTTATTGTCAATTTCACCCTCTGACTCCGCTATACCCCGAGCAAGCAGCTCTTTGCCACAGCAGCCTTTGGTTGGGACACAAACGGCCACAATGTCAAGAAGAGGTGGTGGTAAGATGTCCACCAACTGTGCGATGTTCAACAGACCTTCCAATCTGCAACGGATTGTGCCTACGGTCCCCTTGTCTAGGAGACAAACATTGTCAAACATGTTGAACGAGTATGTGTGTGACACTACCAGCTTCTTAACCGACCCCTCTGTACCCTTTAATTACTGGGTTTCCAAGCTTCACACTTGGACTGAGCTGTCTTTGTATGACTTGGAGTTGCTGGCCTGCCCAGCTGCTAGTGTGACATCAGAGCGTGTTTTTAGTGCCGCTGGGGGAATTGTCACTGATAGAAGGTCACGGCTGACTACAGAAAATGCTGACAGACTCACTCTCATTAAGTTTAACAAGGACTGGATATCATCAAAGTTCTTAACCCCTCCAGACGACAGTACCCAAACCTAGAGGGACATAATCAAATTTGATATTTTTGGCTGACTGCGGTTTAAACATTATGTCCTCTTCTGACACAAAGGATAAACAATGTGCCTCTGCTAAGAAGCTTTGATAACTAATGTTCCTGCTACACTTGCTGCATGACAACAAAACTGCACAATCAGTTTCAGTAATGTTACTTTACTAATGCATGCACTTGTGATGATTTTTGAACGTTGATTTATGTCAGACAATCCAATACAGTCTCTTGGCTGAATTTTTTAAGGCAACAAGCCTATGCCTGCATTGTGGGCATTTCTCAAACTGCAATAAAATATATTGTTTGGCTCAAGTGCCTTGCATTAATTTTAAAAATTTTGATCCCGCCCCTTGGGCTAATTTTTTGAGGCAACAAGCCTATGCCTGCATCGAAGATGTTGCTTGTACTATGCTCTCAGGACAAGCAAGAATATAGTATGGGCCACGCGCCCTCCTCTATTTCTAAAAAGAGTTGATCCCGCCCTTTGGGCTAATTTTTTGAGGCAACAAGCCTATGCCTGCATCGAAGACGTTACTTGTACTATGCTCTCAGGACAAGCAAGAATATAGTATGGGCCACGCGCCCTCCTCTATTTCTAAAAAGAGTTGATCCCGCCCTTTGGGCTAATTTTTTGAGGCAACAAGCCTATGCCTGCATCGAAGACGTTACTTGTACTATGCTCTCAGGACAAGCAAGAATATAGTATGGGCCACGCGCCCTCCTCTATTTCTAAAAAGAGTTGATCCGCCCCTTGGGCTAATTTTTTGAGGCAACAAGCCTATGCCTGCATCGAAGACGTTGCTTGTACTATGCTCTCAGGACAAGCAAGAATATAGTATGGGCCACGCGCCCTCCTCTATTTCTAAAAAGAGTTGATCCCGCCCCTTGGGCTAATTTTTTGAGGCAACAAGCCTATGCCTGCATCGAAGACGTTGCTTGTACTATGCTCTCAGGACAAGCAAGAATATAGTATGGGCCACGCGCCCTCCTCTATTTCTAAAAAGAGTTGATCCCGCCCCTTGGGCTAATTTTTTGAGGCAACAAGCCTATGCCTGCATCGAAGACGTTGCTTGTACTATGATCCTGCTGGAGCCTGGCGAAGGGTCCCACTGTACGCTATGGAGATAACGCGTAGACGCGCTGTGTTGCAAGTAGACGTCCCAGCCTCTCGCATCTGTGTTCCTAGTGTTGTTGCCATACCGAGTCATTAAGTAACCCCCCCCAAACACAGGCACTATTTATTTGTCAGCAACATTTGTATGTGCAGTCATGATTTTACACATACTAACCAAGGTGCCTTCATGCGCCATGCGGGCCGTAAAGTACTTGCTAATGATGATGACTTTAAGCCCCACCACAAAAAAACCTACACATCCATTCCCTGAAAAAAGACAGACACAAAGCAGTTTTTGCAAACTGTGTATTATTACGCCTTAATGGCAAAGATGTCAGATTTTTTTTTTTCTTTTTTTTTTTTTTTTTTAACTTTCTAAAAAGTAAGACATAAAACAGAAAAAAAAACAAAATAAATTGTGCACTGCACAACACAAACAAACAAAGAAACACAAAAACAAATGTGCCCTACAGCTGGTGGTAGGTTGGCACATTGTGTGGGGTTGCCTCTACCAGGACACCATCACCCTGGTCGTGGAGGAGGTCCAGGGCCCCATGTATAGCCTCCCCCAATGTTTGGATCCCTGTAGGGTGGGTCATCTGGGCCGGTTCACCTTGCCTTGGTAAGTCCATGTTTGGTGGACACCACCTCTGGGTCGCCATGTACCTGTCCCAGGGTGTGGGCCTGTCCAGTCTGTTGGAGGTAGACTGCTGCCACCCCTCCAAATACGAAAATACCTGGCCAGGGTGGTTTGGGGGCCGACAGGCATCAATGACAATGTGTATTGCTAGACCAAGCCCGCAGTGCTGAGATCTCTCGGAAGACTGCGGCAAATCATACATTCCCATGAGAGTTGGGTATAGAAGGAGCCATGGGACTGATGGCAACAGCTTGTTGTCGAAGACCGCTGGTGTGCCCACTTCTCCTCGCTCTTCTTCCTCTCTACTGTGGCTCAAAGTGTGTGTGTTGGTGGGACCTGAGGGGGGGACCCCCCCCTGCTGGTATCGGTATTGGTAGGTAAAGGAACAAAGTGCTTGGTTAAACATGTCCCTCTCATCCTCCTCTTTTGCTGAATGTGCCAACGATGTGGTGTTTGACTCCAGTCGAGGGGTCGCCTCCTCGCTCCAGGAAGGCTGGGGTCTAGAGGCTGAGTGATTCAGCTCTCTGTGGGTGTAAATATAAAAAACATGTTGGTGAATGGGTTAGCGTTTGGAAACAAAACCAAGCCAAATCATAACAATGATTGCATCGGCTTTTCTGGACTCAGTGTGATCTGTGTATTCTGTGTCCTTTTCATTGCTGCCCTTCAGATGGGAATTGCAGCAAATTTATAATTTAGGCTATTTCTGGTTTATGACCTCCAAACCATTATATCTATGTGTGGGTAGTTTGGCACTCCAACATTTGTTTTGCCATTACATTAGAAATTTAAAAATTGGTCTGCACTATTACACTGTGCCCTGCCTAGGCAGGACAGATATGTAGTCGCTTGAAGACATATTAGTGGCCACAACTATTGCTTAGACTTTTTGTGGAAACTTTATGTGGACAAATCTATAGCCTGACACTGTGAGGCAAACACATTCTTCAGGGTTGTTTGCCATCAGATGGACACAAAAAGACACAGTGTGGGCGGCCTTGGTCTCAATGCACATAACCCAGATCTATAGGGCAGGTGAGCAAGACAGGAAATGGAGTCATGCAGCATAGGTGACACATGAGCATTCTGCGTTAGTGGCCTACACTCCTTTTTGCTGCCATGTATGCTAATCAGGAATGTCTTGGTAAATAAAACACACCAAACAGATGGCTTGGGTTTTGAAACGACTGTAATGGACATAGAGTATGGGGTTGTTTTTGAGCAGCAGGTCACACATCGTTGGTGTGGTATGCACAGATGGACAGTTTTACAGTTATTCCAACGGGGCCGAACAAAAAACCGGGAGCAGCAAGGGCAAACCTCGGGTTTCCTAAAGGACCTTGGACATAAAAGCCTGTTGCACTTAAAATATGGCCCTCTTTAGTTTGATTTTATACAGCATTAATACACTATGTTTTCCGGAGGATTCGTAATGTGCCCATGAGTTAACGACAAAAAAACTTAAATTCACATGTGGGCCCTAATATCTACACCATCACCTTGCAGCCCCAAATATACCCATGGGAAAACTGAACCACACGTATTTGTAGTGATACAGGGTATGTCCTGAAATGTGTGTGACTGTGTCAACAATCT
This sequence comes from Allobates femoralis, assembly GCA_033576535.1. Classification (NCBI taxonomy): domain Eukaryota; kingdom Metazoa; phylum Chordata; class Amphibia; order Anura; family Aromobatidae; genus Allobates; species Allobates femoralis. The sequence continues at coordinate 359,247,528 of JARQOC010000004.1, forward strand.
GGGATGGTGTACAAACAGTTTAGTGCAAAAGGGGTATATCCTTGCAACGTAATTTAGCCGAAAAAAAACACCCACAACTAAACGTGTAGGGATGTATGTGGCCCTTATGCAAGTCGAGGCCATTAGGAACTGATACAAATGAGGCTTATGACAGGCAAACCAGACAAGGCCACACACCTTAGAGGCCATTGCAGGGAAGAACATGGCTTTGTTCCACAAACATGTCAACAATAATAGCTAATTGTGAGATCACGGAACATTGTGTCTGACCACCCTGCAGAACATTGCTTATTTGTCCCAACGTCACAATGTGACTATAAATGTTATGTCCTGGATCATTGCCAAAGGTAATAGAATTGTGTTGCACCATGGCAGAAAAAAACCCCAGTGTGGGTATGTAAACCACCACACTCATTACAGAGCTTCATACGTAGACTGTGTGCCCTCGTGGACAGGGTCCTCTCCTCTTGTACCTGTATGACCTGATTGTCTTCATGTACTGTTTTTTGTCATTAACCCTTATCCTCATGTAAAGTGCCATGGAACCTAATGGCGCTATATAAATAAATAATAATGACAATAATAGTACACAACAGTGCAGCAGACACATACCTTGGCATATGGACCTACCGGTTTAAGGAAGGACAACCGGTCGTAGTGGCAATAGATCGCCCCTGGATCAGCTTCCGGTCCCCCCTCCATGATCTTGCGGTGTTGCCGCTTGTGTTGATCCCGGCAGCTCCTCCACCGTTTGATAATGAGGTCAACTGTGAAATAATTTCAAACCGGGTTTAGACCTCTATAACATTTGAAACACTAAAAGTATGTGTACAAATCAACAATAACATTTTATTCATGTTGTGTGTGTAATGTGTATACAAGGCACAGTGACACGACAGTGTGGAACATCATCAACAGCATTACGGACATTGAGCTCATGTGGCCACAATCACAAATGGGGCAGGGCACATGTCAACGCATAGAGAATGTAATAGTGCGGGCACCAGACTCCGCTCATTAGTGGTATTTATATACACCCAACCCCCTGGCCTTCAGAGCCAGGAGAGCCAGCCCTTAAACTAAGTTTACTATTGTGACCCCATCCAAATATAGGCAACCATGCGACGGCGCATGATAACACATTGACGGCCCTGTATACCCTACCATGGGGGCCCTGTATACCCACGGGGGCCCTGTATACCCACTGCTGGGGGCCTGTATACCCACGGGGGGACTGTAGACCCTACTATGGGGGCCCTGTATACCCAATGCTGGGGGGCCTGTATACCCATGGGGGGGCTGTATACCCTAATATCGGGGGCATGTATACACACTGGGGGGCCTGTATACTCTGCAGATGGAGCTGTATACTCTGCTGGGGGGCTGTCTACCAGTGATAGCCGCTGTATACCAGGATGGCGGTCAATATGGTTTCCCAGTTTTTTTGGGCTAAAGTAGGGGGGGTCGGCTTATACACGGGTCGGCTTATACACGACTATATACGGTAAATGCAATATAACGTGTGAACACATTTAACTCACCCATATTGCTTTGTGCATCATGGCCACTAAGATGGAATGTAGGGAACACGACCTGAGTGATCTCCCTCCAGGCTGTAGTCCGCTGGACGTTATCCCCATAGGCAGGGTCAGTGGGCAGCCAAAGCAGGGGCTGAGCCTCCACCAGAGCAATCAACTGCAGGGTGTTGACAGGGGCCATGCTTGCTCTGTGTGTTTCTGCAGGCAGCTCGAGTCGGCTTATTTCCTGTTTGCTGAAAGCATGGGGTTTGCTGCAGAAAATCGCTTGCCTCGCCTCATCGGCGCCAAATAAGACAAACACATGCGAGTTTGGCCTTGGAGACAGCAGCAAAATACAGTTGCGAGTGGGGCTTTCGACACGGCAATGCGAGCGCTTTCCGAGACACATCTGCGATTTTTAAATCAGACATTACTCGCTATTACTCGCTTCCCCATTCATTAACATTGGACTCGCTAGACTCGCAACGAGTAGCGAGTCCTGGGCTCGGACTCGCTAGAGTCAAGCGATTCCGAGTAATTTAGGACTCGCCCATCACTATGAGAAATCCCAAAAACCAAAGTCACTGTAGACAAATAATATTGTACCCTCTTTCAAAGGCTTCCAGAAGCACTCCCATCAAAGTTATTTACCTCTTAACATACAGTATTGAAATTATCATATTATACAGCACCACTGTGTACTTACAATTGCACAGTTTGCACCTCCTAATTAGTTAATTATTCTACTTTTCATTAGGTCAATGACGTAGTGTAAACTGACTAGCCGAATCTTTCTAAGTTCTATGTAGAAACAGGAAGTCTCTTTTATCGGCCTCTTCACCTCTTGATCCAGCTGCTCCCTTCTTCTCCCTTCCAGGGACTTTACAGTGGAGACTTATGCAGAGAAAAGAGACTTCCGGTAAGAATACAACTAAAAAATCCAAGAATAGTCGCACTTCTAAGTGGAGACGATCGAGAAGTACTTTCCTGGAGGTAAGTAATACAAGGCCATCCTCACTTACAGGTAGCAGGTTTAAAAGTAAAATAAAATCCAGCTTCAATGTTGAATAACATTATTTGTCACCTTGCTGCAGAGGATTACTAATACAAACATGCAGCAAAACCAGTGGTAAATTCCATGATGTTGCTATTTCCCAATTCAGTAAATACTATTCTCCTTACAAACCTTGGCACAATTTAAGTGCTAGTACATGTTTTGAACAATGAGGACAACATTGTCCTAGCAGGTTCATTTTTTTAATGTTGTAAATGAAATTGAGGTTGTGCGCTGTACTGTGAGTGTGTGTTACTTTTCCTAATTGCAGCCACATCTACTCTTTAGCATCCACAATATCAGTACTTTGACACTGTGAAAAAGACACCGATAAGTCAAAATATCAGAGAATTTAGTTGGGAAAATTACTAAATTGATTTTCATGCACCTTGTTAAATGAAGATCTTATTTGCATCATCATAGAAGTATGCAGTGAAATTACTTACAGTTAGGTCTTAAAACATTTGGACAGTGATCGAATCTTTGTGATTTGAGCTCTATATGCCACTATATTTAATTTAAAATGAAACAACTGAGATGTAATGGAAGTGTACAATTTTCATTTTAATTAAAGGGGTTGAATAAAAATATTCTGTAAAACATTTAGGCGTTGAAACCATTTTCCTACAAAGCCTCCTCATTTTAAGATCTTTAAAGTAATTGGACAAATTTACTTTACCATAAATAAAATGTTTATTTGTAATACTTTGTAGCTATAGAATATATGATGATATATAAGAGATATGTTTGTGGGCTGTCTTAAGACGTAAGAATACCAACTTCAAAAAATATAAAATATAATAATCTTTATTTAGGTTGGACGGCTGATTAACTCTTTGAAAGGACATGTGCTTACAAAATTTAACCATGGAGAGATCTTTGTCTAAATACCATGTTGAAAGTTGGATCCCTGGCTTTTCTCTTATTTGGGGGACTCAACAATCCATGCCGTTCATTTATCATTTACCGTAATTTGCCAAGGTGGATGTCTGGACTTTGCCTTTATATCTAGATGGTTAGCACCGATCTCATCAGTTGGATGCAACCATAACATATTGCTGGAGTTCTCTTGGAGGTTCCTAAGCTTTGACCCCTAAAAAAGAGAGAATAAGGCAAGTTGGTCTATACTCTCCCTCTTCAGATGAACCACTATACATATGACGACAAGAAACACGTCAAGTTGTGGAGAATATTTGAACCTCTCTTTCTACTAAATGAATCTGGAATTAACCTATGATTATCCCTATTTTCCATTAATGTCCTGGACTAACTTATGAGATAAGTTACATCAGAATCAGACATGTATAATTGGATGTGCTGTATGGATTTGTCACTTTGTGGATTTAGGATTAGTTAAAGGAAAGCTGCCAAGGAATGGGAGCACCATAAAAGTAGGGTGTTAAAAAATCTCTATTATTAGGAAGGAAATAAGTGAATTAGGGAAAAATAGGAGACATTTTCACTATTGCATTCCACTTTGTTTGTCCACTTACATGTTGGTACTTTGTCCTTTGTTTTTTTCTAAATAAAGATTATATTTTACATTTTTTTGAAGTTGGTATTCTTAAGTCTTAAGACATAATACTTTGTAGCATAATGAAGTCAGTAAGCAATGGATGTTACCAAATGCTGAGATTCCTCCTCTGTGAAGCTTTGCTAGGCATTTCCTGCAGCTGACTTAAGTTGTTGCTTGTTTCTGAAATTTTTTGTCTTACATTTTGTCTTCAGCATGTGAATTGTGTGCTTGATGGGGTTGAGATATGGTGATTGTCTCGGCCATTGCAAAATATTCCACTCTTTCACCATAAAAAATTATTGGGTGGTTTTTGCAGTATGTTTTGGGTCATAATTCATCTATACTGTGAAAGGTTATCCTATCAACCTTGCTTCATTTGTTTGCAGATATACAGTTAGGTCGAGAAACATTTTTCATGCATGTGTCATCATGATGTGACCTCTAGAGGTTCTGAGATCATAAGGTTACAGCACATAATTGATTACAGATCCTCTTGCTTTATGGTTGACTATTGTCAGATATTGGAATATTTTAAATTTCTTTTAGAGCTAAAAGGGTTAAAGACTCTCTTGTGGATGAGAATACATAGCTTTTAACTTCGCTGCAGCCCTTTTGGATCATGCCCTTTCACTATATATATATGCGCACTGCAGTGCCGGTTAAATTCTCTAGCTGACCACTTTGAAGGTGCCTGTCAATGGAGAAGCTTCAGAGTTTGTTTATTTGGCTTCAGCAAAGTTCCTGCTGGAGCATCTGAAGATTTTTGTTTGCTGTCTATTTTCCCATCTGTCTATCTTATCTACTTTGTGTTGTCTTATCATAGTAGCAAGTCTAGTGCCTTGCTGGCCTGCACACTAGTCATGTCAAGTTCAGAACCAGTTAGTGCCTAGGCAAGTGATGGTTTTAACAGAAAACAGGGTGCACCGCAATGATCTGAATTATATCAAGGGAAGGAGGGGTCGCTCACCGTGCCAAGGGGGACAGATATGCATGGTGGAGAGAAGACATGGCACATTGAGGGAGCAACACACACGAGTAGTAAAATAGTGAGAATTATAACTTTATTAGTGCAATAGACCAAACAAGATTAAAAACATTTAAAACCATAGGGTGCCACTGTGGAACACAACGCTTAACATATGTACAGAATACAATGCTGACAAAATATGAGCAGCATATGCCACAATATCGGTGATCACAGCAGGTTAGACCAATCAGAGAGGCAACGCGCGCTATGGTGCCATATTTAAAATATACTGAGCACCACTTCTCTGATTGGTCGGCGCTCAACGTGCCGACCAATCAGATTGAGTGCTGCAGCGTGGGATGCCTGTGTCAGTTCTCACTGTCTCTCTTGCATTCTATTCATAAAACAGAAGGCTCAGGATGGCCAGCGCTCATTTCCTGAGCCAATCCTGAGTCTCCTGTTTCATGAATAGAATGCAAGAGTGACAGTAAGGACTGACACAGGCATCTCGCGCAGCAGCGTTAAATCTGATTGGTAGAAGCTGAACGCGACGACCAATCAGAGAAGCGGCGCGCGCCTTGGCGCCAGATTTAAAGTACACTGAGCGCCGCTCAGTGTATTTTAAATATGGCGCCAAGGCACGTTCTTTCTCCGATTGGTCGCCACGGCTGCAGCGACCAATCAGCAAAGCGGGAAATATGAATCCCACGCCACTGATTGGTTGCCGGTTTCAGCAGCGATGAATCAGCGGCGCGAGATTCATATTTCTCGCCAAGCCATGCCGCTTCGTTGCTGCGGCAATCAGAGAAGTAGCGTGGCTTGGCGCGCAGTTTGAATTCCGCTACGGCGACCAATGAGAGATGCGGTGCGCAGCATAGCACGCGATTTCAATGCTGCGTCATAGTGTGATGCAGTTCACTCCTGTTTACAAGGCTGTCGGTTACTGTGACGCAGTTCAATCCTGTCTACAAGGCTGTCAGTCAGTGTGACGAACTTCTCTCCTGTCTACTAGGTCTGTCAGTCAGTGTGATGAACTTCTCTCCTGTCTACAAGCCTGTCAGTCAGTGTCACAAATTTCACTCCTGTCTACAAGGATGTCAGTCAGTGTCACGCAGTTCACTCCTGTCTACAAGGCTGTCAGTCAGTGTCACGAACTTCACTCCTGTCTACAAGGCTATCAGTCAGTGTGACAAAGTTCACTCCTGTCTATAAGACTGTCAGTCAGTGTGACATCCTTCACTCCTGTATACAAGGCTGTCAGTCAGTGTGACGTCCTTCACTCCTGTCTACAAGGCTGTCAGTCATAGTGTGACGAAGTTAATTCCTGTCTATAAGGCTGTCAGTCATAGTGTGCTGTTCTTCAGTCATATATACATATTCTAGAATACCCAATGCGTTAGAATCGGGCCACCATCTAGTATATATATATATATATATATATATATATATATATATACAGTACATATACATAGTTCGAAATAAGTATTTAATATGTCACCGGTTTTCAAAGTGAACATATATCTAAAGGAGGTATTGACAATTTTCAACAGATGTTGATAACAACCCATCCAATCCACACAGGCAAAGAAATCAAACCATATATATCAGTGCACTGGTGTTTGTTGTAGGGAGAAATGACACAGGGAAAAATTAGTGAACATATGAAGAGAGAGGTGTACAAAAAGTCTTGGAAAGTCATGATACAAGCTGAAATCTACTGATAATTAAAAAGCAATCCTGTCACTTAGTGAAAAATAATATGAAATGGTTTAAACAACGGCCTATAAAAAGGGGTTCATTACCAAGGTGTGACACTAGAAGCATATCATGAAGGTCAGAACCAGTGAGTTGCCTAAGGCCTTCAAAACCTTTTTGTTGCAAAAAATATTGAAGCTATTCATGGCACAGGAATTAAAGGTTTTTATCAAGACCAGATGATACCAACTTAATTGATTAAAAAAACTTTTTATTAGAATCAAAGTTAAAAGTCACACCTACAAATATAGACAAACTTAGCACACTTGAATGGGGATCAGAAACATATTGACATGCAGATGGAGACTGCTTTGATAAGGAAAGTCAACCTTATCCCACAACAAATTATGGGTATGCCACATTAAGGAAATTTATTCTATATGAATGTTCCAGTGTCATAGATAAATGTCGCTTAAGCGTTGGGTGTTTCATTGATACTACTTTGGGAATTCATGAAACTAAAGGAAGGTTAACAAATTTTGCTGTCTCACGATACTGTTTAAATCATTATATCAGACCACGTTATTGTATATATTGCGTTTTATACATGATTATTGTTTTGGTGACGGACATTTATCTATGACACTGGAACATTCATATAAAATAAATTTCCTTAATGTGGCATACCCATAATTTGTTGTGGGATAAGGTTGACCTTCCTTATCAAAGCAGTCTCCATCTGCATGTCAATATGTTTCTGATCCCCATTCAAGTGTGCTAAGTTTGTCTATATTTGTAGGTGTGACTTTTAACTTTGATTCTAATAAAACATTTTTTTATTCAATTAAGTTGGTATCATCTGGTCTTGATAAAAACATTATAGTTACCTCCTAGTATTTGAAAAACAATTCCTAGTTTCTTACAGGAATTAAAGGTCCACTTTTTTGCATATTTTTGTGCTGTTTTTTATTTTATTTTTTCACTATATATAGATATATATATATTGAACATGCATGCTGGGATTTTTTTTTAATAAATATATATAAACCTATAGCTAATTATAATGCAGGTTCAGGTAACTTACAATGGTTTCAGGATCATTTCTATTTTGCAGATATTTCTCTTACATGACGTAGTTTTGAGAAATGCAGCTCAATATTTTTCTTAAAATGATAATATGCAAAGTTAAACATTAGTGGCTCCAGTGATAAAACCATTTTGTTTTACTCCAGTCTGAATTATTCTTTTTACAGGAAAGAACAAAAATTAATGACCCCTTGTTTCCCAAGGTCCTGAATAAATTGCATGGTATTGATCTTTATACAAATGATCTGCTTCCTTAATTACTATGTATATCGGAAACAGTCTGTGCGTGAGAACATTTCGCAATCCATTATTATCACAGAGGATGCATAAAGCTCTGTAATGTACATAACATAAAATAAATATATAAATAAAAAAACAAACCAATATATCTTAAAGGCATTTTAAGGAAGAAATTTTGCATCTCTTCCTGAACCTGTATAATGCCTTGTGAGAGTTATTAGCATTTATTAGCATTTATTGACTGTTGCACATCAGATTAATGGTTAGGAGGAGATATATTTGAAGAACAAGACTTTGTGCTTCTTTGATAATTACTGTGCTATGAAAAATAACAGGAAGTGGAACATAAAAGTTTTATATAAATTAGGAAACAGAACAAATAAGATATATTTTGTAAATCTTCCAAACTTATTATTTACTCATGAAATTTACAGATATCCTCTGGATGCATTATTTTCTGTAATGCAATGACATCAGTGAAATCAAGAAGGAGCCTCACAGATGCTCCAAAAGAAAAGGTAAAAGAATAAGCTGCCAATTGACTTTTAGTAAACTCCTAAACTAGGTTTGTCTTCTGATTTCAGCATCTTCTTAAGTTTTAATAACTTAAGCTCCCGTCACACACAACGACGCAACAGCGATCCCGACAATGACAAAGATCCTTAGGGATCGCTGGTGCATCACTTTGGAATCACTGGTGAGATGTCAAACAGATCTCACCAGTGACTCAGCAACGATCCAGAATGATAGGAGGTCTTTGGGAATTGTCACTCACGGGCGTAGTATGGAGATCATTGGTCGTTGTCCCTGTCAAACACAGCGATGCAGCGTTCCCAGCAGGAGACCAACGACCTAAAAATGACCCAGAGCACTTTGTAAGAATCAGCGATCTCACAGCAGAGGCCTGATCGCTTCTAAGTGTCACACATAACGAGATTGTAAGCGAGATCACTGTTACATCACAAAATCTGGGACTTAACCACGATCTCATTATGTGTGACGGGGGCTTAAGACATTAAAACCAAGATAGTGTATGTGTGACGGTAGCGGCATTGAGTTCAATAGTTTATCGTTGGTCAGTCATTCTGAGCTTTAGAAGCTTTCATCTCAGAGGCCAAATGCAAAATATAACAATATATTATGGATACTGTAGACATATTGATCTCTGAATTAGAAGATGAAAAGTGCTAATTCTACTAATATTAAACACTTTTATTTTGACATTAAAGGGATTATGTCATCATAAATTGAACTGCAATATGGTTTAAATCACATATTTGTGGTAAACCAAATTTTGCAACAGTGTCATCTATCTTATCACCCATCAACCTAGACCCTAACTGTTTACGAGAGTGGGAGACCCCTGTCAATACAGCTGTAGTATTATGGCTTTATTCAAAGTCATTTTGACTGATGGAGTCAGATATCCTTCAGTATAAACTTTTAATTTGGGGAACTCAGGACCACCAATCTCAAGTCCGGTGAGGGTCCCACTGATAGGACCACCTATTACTCAGCAGTGTCAATAGGGGTTAAGTTATTATTGTGGCACAATGTTTTTGAACAGTTTTCAAGATATAAGGGTGGTGATTTTTGTTTAATTTTAATATAACTTACAAGTATTTAAAAAATCCAAAAATCATTCCTATTTACTTTTACTTTCACCACTGATCTTATTTTGTTTAAATTCGTTACTTTTCCATAGTGATTTCATTATCGTTACGGGCATGCAAATGAAAGGTAACACTTATATATGGATAATCTACAGTATATCATAGTTCTTATTAGTGATAGTCACAACTTACCTTCTCCTCCTCTTTACACCGTGATGATCTCTGCACAGCTCACAGACCATTCAAAGAAACTCTTTTTCATGGATGTAAATAAATGACTAAATACTAATAACTCTTTTAGACCCTGGTACATAATATTCCTGGCCAAATTAAAAAAAATGGTAGAAATCAAATTCCCAAAAATTCAGATTAGCTGGAATGTAAAAATTTTGGGAAATTCTAAGTTAATTAAATCACTCATTCCTAAAAATGACTAAATAGTGTCTGCTGAAGCTTGGCCTAAGCATCCTTTGGGAATTGTGCATTGAGAAGTATGCAGTATGGGAGAAGGTGAGCTACTCTGTGTTCCTCGCCTATTGCCTGTTGTCATCCACTATTTTAGTAATAAAAGTATTACCCCTTATTGATGTCCACTTTGTGATGAAGGAGTGTATATAACAGAAAGTGTGAGGCTTAGAGGCCATTATGAAATTGTTGGATTTCAGTACATTTTTTAAACCATATACAGTAGATAATAATATTTATATAGGAAAAAAATGTAAATGTTTTTTTATTGAAATATATACCGTATATATATATATATTAGGGAAATGTTTGAAGGATGGCTAGTGATGTTGCATTGTGGTAAGGTGGCATTCGATGTATATCATCAATGGGCATGGATATTTAATACTGTGTGCTGTGGATCATCAAGGTTCTCTTGCACTAATGGAATTGACGCAAAAAAATTGTGTATGTGAACTGACCCCATATTCCTTTGAACTCACATTTCATCTGTAAAATTCAGTAGCAATGTAAAATGATGTAAAATGACAGTATTGATTTTTGCATAATGTATGATCTTTCTGGCTTTATTCACAAATTGCTAGGGTTAGCTGTGCAAATATATACACATCAAATCAAGCTAAATTTGTAGCTCACTTGGGAAACATAAGTCAGCTTGACACGTTGCAGGTATTTCAATTGCTATAATAATCCTCTGTGACTTATCAGACACATGGTAAAAATGCACCTATTCATTCTTTACACACCCCCTAACCTATACTGACAGATTCACTTTCAACAAATTCATTGTTTGAGTTTAGTTTGAACTAGGAATAATTTCCAATTGTGTCTAGGCAGACTTGTGCCCATGAATGACTTGTTTCTATTGCTGCGTTCTAAGTATGCCGATGATGAGCAGATGCAAGCATATAACCTTTAGATGTCAGATGTAATGTCAGGCAGTCTCTCTTAATTTTCTCTAAAGCTTTTACATGCATAATAGATGTATGTTTTATAACAGTGATGTATGTGGTAAAAAAGCTATTACTGACCCTTGCCTTTAAATCTTTTAATTCCTGAACGTGTTACATGCAGTATATAACAGCATCACCAACACAAATTGCATTTGATGTGTATTTCAAAGACTTGAAAAAATTGCTGCTTAGGGCAAATGTCTCTTGGTCGACAATGAAACATCCCTTCTTCTTCTTTTTTGAATAGTAGCAGGTTAGCTACTTCTCTAGCAAAAAGTTAATTTACAAGCAATCCACTACTGTATTATTTTTGGTCACTTTTTGATAACAATAGCTCGCAATTACAGTATGAACTACCATAGTCAGGACATTGAAAGTGTTGTTAAGTCACTGCGTATTAATGACCTATTCATTAAATAGGTCATCAATTTGAAATAGGTGGGATCTAAGGTCCAACACCCCCACCAATAAGCTGTAATTTGCTTCAGTGGCTGCTGGATGGAAACCCTTTGAATGGAGCTGTACTGCACAGGTCTCTTAAATTTGGAGCGGTTACAACTATTCTTCAGATATGCATAAACACCACTTCTTTTGTGGTTTAGATTAAAAAGATTTTCCACAACTAATATGAGCCCCATTCTCTTGAACTAACTCTTCCTAACTAACAGTTTCCTAACATACAGTACTTTTAGGACTATAAGATGCACTTTTCCCCCCCAAATTCTAAGGAAAAGTGGGGGAGTGCGTGTTATAGTCTGGATGTATGGTCTGGCTGTGGCTGTGAGGGGAGGAAGACGTAGTGGAGCAGGTCAACAGAGGCAGTAGATAGCTGTAAAGTGCCTGCCAGTGACCACAAGTGATGGCTAATTATGTCAATTTAATATGTACGGCATACCCTTGTCTATCACCTATCAGCGCCGAGAGGTGGGTGGCATAATGGGCAGGAGAAGCGGGGAATATTAAATTATTTTAAATAGTCGGCCCACGTGATCACAGGTCACTGCTGCAGCCATGGGCAATCATGTGTGTGGATATTTACTGCTTCCCACATATCTTCATTGGTGTGGGAAGCAGTGAATATCCCAGTGGAAGATTATACTCACCGCTGATTATTCCCTCTGCAGCATTGTGACATTCTTTCTCATGCCAAAGGGTTATCATCTATTAGCATAAAAACATACAGAGGAGAATATTGCGCTACTGCAGGGTAGCAATGGAAGGTCGATATACCAGCATGAGTGCTTTATACTATGATAGGAGGATTAACTACCAGCATCGGGATCATATACCAGGATTGAGGGACATATACAATTAAGAGAGCCCATATATCATAATGGGGGATTAAATACCAGAATGGGGGGACATATATCAGGATGGGGGACATATACCATTAAGGGGGATCATACACCAGCATAGGGGATCATGAACCATGAAGGGGATCATATACCAGGATGAGGGATCATATACCAGGAATGCGATTATACGATCATATACCATGATGGGGGTGATATATGAGAATGGGGGATATATACCAGAATAAAGGATCATATACCAGGATCTGGGGCACAGACCAGGATCTTGGATAGTGATGGGCGAATCCTAAATTACTCGGAATCGTTTGACTCTAGCGAGTCCGAGCCCAGGACTCGCTACTCGTTGCGAGTCTAGCGAGTCCAATGTTAATGAATGGGGAAGCGAGTAATAGCGAGTAGTGTGAGATTTACAAATCGCAGATGTGTCTCAGAAGCTTCAGCCTGAAGCAATCCTAGTTTTGTCATTTATTTGCATTGGACTCGTTTACTTTGTAAGTAATCGCTGGCTGGGAAACTCGCACAGATAAGAGAAGAGTCCTGTCTGCTCAGTGCAGCTCCAGGGTCCTAGAGCCCGCCTGCTGCCTGATGTAGCAGTGCTGAGATTGTTCTCAGTCTGCTCATTCCCTGTGTACAGACATGAATGTCTGTGCACAGAGATGATGTAGCAGTGCTGAGATTGTTCTCAGTCTGCTCATTCCCTGTGTACAGACATCTATATTTATGCACAGGGGATGTAGCAGAGAGGACATCGCGTTTTGGACTGCGTCGGACAGAAGAGGATTTTTTTAATTAAAGATGGAGTCCCTAATGGCTTTTTTTTTTATTTCTAATAAAAAAATTTCTCTGTGTTGTGTTTTTTTTAAAACAATTTAATAGAAATTCATGGCGGTCATGTCTAATATTGGCGTGACCGCCATAAATTTCGGGCTTAGGGCCAGCTGATAATACAAAGCTGGCCCTAACCTCTATTACCCAGCGTGCCACTGCCACCAGGGCCGCTGGAAGAGCGGGGTTCAGCGCCAGAGGATGGCGCTTCAATGAACGCGCCATCTTCTGGGGCGGCTGCGGGCTGCAATTTGCAGCGGGGGGTGCCCAGAAAGCTTGGGCATCCCTGCGCTGCGGATTCCAGCCCCCAGCTGCTTAGCTGTACCTGGCTAGACATAGAAATTGAGCGGAGCCCCACGCATTTTTTTGACTCCGACTCCGAGACGACTCCGACTCCGACTCGACTCCGAGACGACTCCGACTCCGAGACGACTCCGACTCCGACTCCGAGACGACTCCGACTCCGAGACGACTCCGACTCCGAGATGACTCCGACTCCAAGACGACTCCGACTCCGAGACGACTCCGACTCCGAGATGACTCCGACTCCGAGACGACTCCGACTCCGACTCCGAGACGACTCCAACTCCGAGACGACTCCGACTCCGAGACGACTCCGACTCCGAGACGACTCCGACTCCGACTCGACTCCGACTCCGAGACGACTCCGACTCCGACTCCGAGACGACTCCGACTCCGAGGCGACTCCGACTCTGAGGCGACTCCGACTCTGAGGCGACTCCGACTCTGAGACTCCGACTCTGAGGAGACTCCGACTCCGAGACTCTGACTCTGAGCCTCTGACTCTGAAATTCATTAAATAATAAAAAAAAAAATGCGTGGGGCTCCGCGCAATTTCTATGTCTAGCCAGGTACAGCTAAGCAGCTGGGGGCTGGAATCCGCAGCGCAGGGATGCCCAAGCTTTCTGGGCACCCCCCGCTGCAAATTGCAGCCCGCAGCCGCCCCAGGAGATGACGCGTTCATTGAAGCGCCATCCTCTGGCGCTGAACCCCGCTCTTCCAGCGGCCCTGGTGGCGGTAGCACGCTGGGTAATAAAGGGGTTAATACCAGCTTTGTTATACAAGCTGGTATTAAGCCCGAGATTCTTAATGTCAGGCCACGTTTGACCCAGCCACTAAGAATCTCCAATAAAGGGTTAAAAAAACACAACACAGAGAAAATATTTTATTTGAAATAAAAAAAAAAGCCATTAGGGACTCCATCTTTAATTAAAAAAATCCTCTTCCGTCCGACGCAGTCCAAAACGCGATGTCCTCTCTGCTACATCCCCTGTGCATAAATATAGATGTCTGTACACAGGGAATGAGCAGACTGAGAACAATCTCAGCACTGCTACATCATGTCTGTGAGCAGGCGGGCTCTAGGACCCTGGAGCTGCACAGAGAAGACAGCTGGACTCGGCTCGCAAAGAAACAGCAGTTACTTTGAGTTTCCCTGCTATCACTCGCACAGTAGCCAGTGATTACTCGCAGGAGTCTAATGCATACAATGGCAATCCTAGTTTTGTCAGCGTTTCTGACAAAACTAGGATTGATATTGATTTGCATTGGACTCGTGCGAGTAATCACTGGGAAACTCGCAGAGTACCGAGTCCTGCGAGTCCCTTACTACTCGCCGAGTAACGAGTCCTAGCGAGTAGATTCGCACATCCCTAATCTTGGACACATATACCAGGGTTTGGGCCATATACCATAATGAGGAACGTATGAACCATATATACTAGGATGAGGGACACATACCAGGAGTAAGGACATATATATCTGGAATGGACCCAGGATTGGGGAATTAACCCCATAACAGTGCCATCAGCAGATCCTTTCTATAACATTGTGTCATAACCACATTTTTTGCTTCAAAAACAATATGGTACTTCTGCTATCTACTCTGCTCCTGTACTCTTATCTCTTAGATGACCATACCTTTATTGCTGTTGTAACTTTCACCCTTCTCAGGTATAGACCAGATTCAGAACAGGGCACATCACTGTGTGGGGCAGGGCTGCCTCTCTGCAAGTGACAGCTGTCTAGGGACTCATCCTCAGATCGGGCTTTACTCTCCTTTCAGCCACAAGTGGCTTACCTGCTCCTTTGGTCCAATTTACTGTCTGTAGGCCAGAAAATCAAAGCTACAACCATAATAAAGTTTTTACAAGCATCTTATAGATAAGATTACAGGTGCAGAGTAGAGAGCAGAAGTATAGTAGGAAACTGTTAGGAAGAGTAAGGACAAAATAAAGGATGTGAAATAGTATGGAAAACCTCTTCAAGGAATAATTCTAGTAAACTTGGGAATGTTACCAAGTAACTGCACTTTAAAGGGAATTTGTCAGGTCCCCTGTGCACCCAGAAACATGAACAGTTCTGTACCCTTATCTGAAATCCCTTTCTGATAGTTCCAGCATATAATGGCATACATAAACCAATCTTTATAAAAAGCATTTCTAAAGATCGTTTATGATATGCTACTTAGGGCTTTGACTAGTCGACGGGGCATTAGCTCTCCAGACTAGTCAGCCCATATTCTGCCTCTGTGTGAGTAATAACATACTATACATAGCATCATCAAAGCTTGCGTGCAGCTGTGTAACACTCAGTATTCAGCTGTCTCTGTGTATGCACCGCGCTTTATCAAAAGTCTATCTCTTGTTTGCTGTCAGGGAGACACAAGGGAGAAGTAGGAGAGGTCATCATTTTGGTAATTATATTTTTAGCGATAAATTCACATAATTTTGTACTTATTTTACTCATACTAGATTGATAGTAAAGGTACATTTTAGATTTTTTTCTTTACAAAATAAATGAGCTTGTAATTCATTTCTTTTCATTTATAAAAATCCTGTGCATTCACTCCACTCCTATATATCAAGATACAATGATACTATTGGTTATTTTGCATGTACTATGTTCATTAAACCCTCAGACACCCTCCAACTTATGAGTTTTAAAATTAGTTTGATAAACCCTTCCCAGGCACTTTTCGCCTTTAAAGGGAACCAGTCAGTAGGATCAACCCTCTGGCCTATAGCCTGGAACTGCTCATTTACCCATAAGAAAACATGGAAAAAGACATTATGTGGCGCCCCACTGGTTAGGACATCACATAGGGGTAATTCACCCATGTAAGAGTGTGTAGTATTCCTGTGACTAAGGAATTGGGATGCTGCACAAAGGATCCTCACACAAAACATCCACACACACCCTAGGTAGGAGACCATGGGTGGACCCGCTTCAGGGAGGACTCAGTACCATGGGAGGACCTTCGGAGGGTAGAAAAGTGTGTGGGTGGGAGGAGAGTTTGAACAGTGAGACAGTAACTGAGTGGAAAGCTCCATTGGGAAGTGAGGAGTGCAGGATGGCAGAGAAGCCGTCAGGAGAGAAGGGAATCCTAAGGGAACCAGATAGTGCGATGCGCCTGAATCCGGACCCAGTACATCTACTAACCAGACGGATCTGTCCTGGAACAGAGGACCGGCTCTGAGCACGGTGCAGCAGTCTATCCCCGAGCCGTCGAACCAGAGGCCCGAGCTTCTAGAGGAAGTTGCGGCTGAACATCTGGCACATCCTGAAAAGGCACCATATAGGGTCCGAGGGACCTGGAGAGGAATCCTCCAGAGAGAATCTGTGGGAACTGGCTCAAGGCTCTGCGCGCGGGAGCGCTGAAGAAGATACAGTGAGGGACCGGATGGGAACGGCAGGCATACCACCGAGGGTCCTGAGTAAAGCATCCTGGTTTCCCAATGACTACCCAGGCAAGGCAGACCTGAAAAGACTGTGCTATCTGTCAACCTGCTTTAAAGAACTGCCAGTAAACCTGTACAGAGTGAAAAGACTGTGTGGAGTACTTTATTATGCTCACCTGATGAGCCGCCGACCGCAGCAGGGAGAGGACAAGTGACAAGGCCGGGTGTAAATTGCGTCTCTGTGTGAAATCATAAACTTCCACTACTGCCCCGGTGATCGTGGTCCACCTTCAGGGAGCCTAACCATCTGGCTGTCCACCATCACCCGGGAGGTCTGTCCCGCAGCACTGGTAACATTCCAGAACTGTAGGTGGCAACATGAATCATCTTTTATTTTATTTCCATTAACTTTAGACCCCCTTTATAATTGACCACCAGGGCCACGGGACTGGGCAACAGGCCCCGTGATATCCCCTGTGAACTACAATGCCCGGGACTGGGTACCCCAAGGCTCTGGGGGAGGGTCAATTAAATAACAGATGTCAAATTATGATTTTGTTTCTACTACCTACATGCACATTCAACCTGCTTAAAAGACATGATCCTGCTGCAAATTCCCTGTAAATAAAACACCTTCTCTATGCAATCTACACCATGTATGCACTTGAAGAATCGGGTCCTGTGTTAATTGTACATGTTAAATATGCAATGCATTTTCTTGACACGTTGGTTAAAGCTGCAATCCTATACCTCACATCATTTCCTGCTTTCATTACCTTATACAGGCGAGGTAGATTCTTTTGGTGACTGAGTGACAAAGAAATTAGTCAATTAAATTACAATATAGTTAAGAATGGCAGCTATCAAGGAGCTTTGTCCTGTCCAAGAATCTAAAGTAAAAAGAGGAGCCTGGAATACCATTGGTTAAGTCTTTGAATAAATGACTTGTTTAGGTGCTTACTAATCAACTAAGTTTTCATTTCACACCAGAAAATCCCTCATGACAGTCAATCAATGAAACCATTGGTTTTCTTCAAAATTTGTTAAAGTCTAAATATAGTACAAAACATCATGAGATTTAAATCCTATAAATACATTACCATAAAAAGACTCTTTTAGGCTGCTTTCACATCAGCGTTTTTTTTAAATCGCGGCAGATGCGGTGAAAAAAACGCATCTGCTGCGATTAACGCATAACCGCGACACCTGCGGCAAAGTTGCGGCAAGCCCCATGCAATGTCTATGGGGCTTGCGGTAAGGGCGCCGCAGGTGCGGCAAGTGCGGTTTCGGCACTTGCGGCAAGTGCGGCAGCGAAAAAAAAACGCAGCTGACTGAGGTTTTTTTGTGGCCGCACCTGCCGCAAGTGCCGATACCGCACCTGCCGCACCCTTACCGCAAACCCCATAGACATTGCATGGGGCTTGCCGCAACTGTGCCGCAGGTGTCAAGGTTATGCGTTAATCGCGGCAGATGCGGTTTTTTTCACCTCATCTGCCGCGATTTAAAAAAAAAGCTAGTGTGAAAGTACCCTAAGATAGTTAAAATATAATAAATATGTCTAATAACAATAAAGAATTATACTGGAGGCTGTTTAACAAGGATTCATTTAAAGGGACCCTGTCATCCCCTTTGGGCATTTTAAACTGTGCCGACCAGCTTAAACGTAATTTAGATGGGGTTCTTATAACCCCTTTATGTGCCCAGATGTGCCCCTCTTATCTGAGAAAAGAAGTTTGTGAGACTTCAGTGATTTGTGAAGTCTCACGAGAGTTTGGCTCTAGCTTCAATGGAGCACGGTGACCAGCTCCACTGTGCAGGCTCGAGTGCAGCTGTCACTCATCGCATCGGCAACAGGAGGGGCGGAAATTTAAAAATTGCAGGGTGGGTTTTGCCGCTGGGAGGGCCGGTGAGGACCTTATACATCAACACCACAGAGCAGCCTCCTGGACCTAATAGCATGCAGGATGGCAGAGAATAAAACTTCTTTTCTCAGGTATGAGGGGCACATCTGGGCAAATACAGGGGTTACTAGAACTCCATTTACATTATGTTAACCTGTTGAGCACAGTTTAAAATGCCCAAAGGGGATGACAGGTTCCCTTTAACAAAATGTCAGGAAAATAAATATTGAGGTTATGTCTGACTAAACATGGGTGTTGCAACTTGTAGCATATTTATTATGTTTACTATTGAAAAAAAATAAATAATAATCTCTGTGTGTGCAGTAAAAGAATGCATAGCGGAGTGGTTTTAAGAGGCGGTATATGCCATTGTGTTTTATTCAATATTAAGACACTTACGGTAAGTAAATTTGGTTGCAGCACTGTCTGCACAAGACTGTCCACAATCAGGACACACTGCATTCTAGACCCAGCCTGTCCTTCTCTTGCATAGAAACAAGTGTTCTCTGAAGAGAACACAGCATCTGTCATGCCTATGATAAGGATTCTGGGTGCAGCAGATTTAGCTGTGTTCTCCTACCAAGAACACTCGGGTCTCCACATAAATAAATTGACTTAGGCCAGGGTCACATTTGCGATGTGCCCCTAGCCTGCCGGATTCCGGTATTATCTTAGAACTTTTTCCAGCGCCGCATAGCGTTTCCGCTATGCGGTGCTGGAAACCGCTGCCCTTAGTTACCCGCTGTTTACCTGCACGACCTGTCACACAGGCAGCGGCTCGGAGGGCGTTTTACAGCGCCGCACAGGAAACCGTTGCAGACACGATTTCCTGTGCGGCGCTGTAAAACGCCCTCCGAGCCGCTGCCTGTGTGACAGGTCGTGCAGGTAAACAGCGGGTAACTAAGGGCAGCGGTTTCCAGCACCGCATAGCGGAAACGCTATGCGGCGCTGGAAAAAGTTCTAAGATAATACCGGAATCCGGCAGGCTAGGGGCACATCGCAAATGTGACCCGGTAAGCCCACGGTGATTCCCGATGATCCATGGTAATACCTTCATTCCAGGCACTTGGAGAAGGGATTGAAGAACCTGTGGTTTTGCCAATCAGAGGCTAGCCATGTTACTCAACCTGTTGCATGATCAGCCTCTGATTGGGCCAAAGCCACAGGTCCTTGTGCTGCTCGAAAAAAGATATCACTGGTCTTCAAGGGCTCACGGAGGGTGAGAAATTTTCTGTGCGTGTGAGTCTTTCTTTGTGCGTCACCTAATTTGTGCTGCACAAACAGTTCTTTGCTGCTTTGGCTGTGTTTGTACACCTACAAACGCAGCACAAAAAGAAGCACAATGGGCACTTAACCTAAGATTGAAAAAAGTTGTGAAATTATTCTTCTTGGTACAATTTTTTTTTTACATGATGAAAACCTGGTATTTTAACAGGGAGTGTAATGAGTTACTTAAAAATAAGGCTCATGTTCCTGTTGGCCAACCCAAGCTGTATAAAGACTATAAAACAACACAGGTGAATATTTGTTAATGACGTTTGAGGAGGACAATTATCCGCAATCAATATTTGATGCTTCCAATATGAAGGAAAAAGGAATTCAATATTATTGATTAAAGAAGTTGTTAACATACTTGCCAAAATATGGCATCTTGCTTTAGTAGAGTTATTAGTGATCTTATATATAATGATCAGTTAAGCTTTTATGTCTGGTAAGTCATCAGTCATTAACCCTTTGCTTACAGTTTTTTATTGAAACATCTTATGCTGCTGTTCTAAAGAGAAATGTATTCACTTTTAAAATGTATAAATAAAACCTAAATTACAGGCTAAAGAAAAATCATATTAAACCCACGGACCCATGTATTTTCTGAAAGCTGACACCTGGCACATTGTTATAATGACACTCAGCACTTTGTACACGCAGGTGCCTTGATGCAATTTGTGTCAAAATTACACTTTTGATTGAAAATGCATATAAATCGATTTAGTTAGTGACTTTAAGTATGACACAAACAGTATGTTTGATAAATTATGCCTCCTAAAATTGTGAAAGTCCATACAAAGTCCTTAGACATTTTAAATCACACATCTTAAAGTTTACCAAACTAAAGGGTCCAAATCTGAAATCTGTCAGACAAAATGACAAAATAAACTCAGCATATTGTCTTATTACTAGCCAGTGGGCATCTTATATGTCCTTGGATATTAAGGAGCCCTATAGAGACATTGAGATAGGTCCTTGTCAGGAAAATAGTTAATTGTAGCAAGATATATGTTAATTTCCTGGCTAAATGATTGGAACAGTGCATTGTTCTCACTGTACACAGTCAAAGCTTTTAGCTGGATCAATTAGGACCTGCTATTATAAGTGGGCACTGACTCTAGTTCTGTAAAAAGTGTCATTGATAATGCTCATTTACCTAGAAGGAGTGAACAAAGGAACAAAAGGGTCTTATCACCATTTGAAAAATGTCAAGAATGGTGCTATTACTGCTGACCTTGTTCGGTTGTGTTACCCACCACCAGTAAACGTGCTTGTACAGCTGCTGCTTTCACGGTACAATAGTGGAGATCAGGCTTTAGAAGGGTCGGTGAGTCACGGTCCGCGCTGCTGCAATCAAAACACAGGATCGATGAAGTGATGTATAGCGGTGTTTATTGTCTCAGTCAACGGATTTCGGAGCTGTCCCTTCTCCATCCTCAGGAATACACCATGTTACAGTATTAACAAAAAACTGATATTAAATACACACGAGAGGATGCCAAACAATTAAGCACATGATCGTGACGTACATCTGACGTAGGGGAACCAGTGTCGTCAGGATGTAATATGATCCCGAAAACACATTCAATGAGAAACAATACAAACACTCTGAAATGATTCACAATGAACATTACACTGTTTTCGGGATCATATTACATCCTGACGACACTGGTTCCCTTACATCAGATGCACGTCACGATCATGTGCTTAATTGTTTGGCATTCTCTCGTGTGTACTTAATATCAGTTTTTTATTAATACAGTAACATGGTGTATTCCTGAGGAAGGAGAAGGGACTGCTCCGAAACACGTCGAGTGAGACAATAAACACTGTTGCAAATCACTTCATGGATCCTTTTGTCTGAATGCAGCAACACGGACCGTGACACACCGACCTTTCTGAAGATTCATAATGCTCAAGTATTTATCATTTTTTTAGGTTTCCGAAAGATTTTTTTTAAAAATCAGAAATTTTGCTTTTTAAATAACTAGGAAATTATTGATTTATTACATCTGAATAGTGTTGTCTATTTCATAGTCATTTTGCCTAAATCTGCAAACTCTGATGTATGTGATTTGTCACTCTTTATTGAAGGGACAGCCAACTTCTAGTTTTTTTTTAATCCATTCACAATATGGCCAATTTTTGTTTTAGGTTTTTTTTTAATCCCCTTCTTCCCAAAGCAACATTTTTTTTCTTTTTCTGCCCACATAGATGTATACTATAAGGGCTTGTTTTCTGTAGAACAACATGGACTTTAGAATGGTACCATTCATTTTACCATATACTTTAACAGAAAATGGAAACAAAATAATGTTTATTTATATAGCGCCAACATATTCTGCAGTGCTTTACAAATCAAATTCATATACAAACAGTCATAAGAAACAGTTTTGGAAAACACAATGATTAAAAAGCAAAAAATAATAACGACCCTGCGCGTCAAAGTTTATAATCTACAATAAGGTGGGGGTGAGAGAAAGTACAGGGGCTTATTTACAATCATGGACCAGCCATTTTGAGGAAGTATGGAATAGATGAGAACGGAGTAAGTGGCCACCAGCCAGTCTGTGTAGAGGTTTTGGGACTGATGGAGTTAAACACTTTTGTTCAAGCAAGTAGTGTGTATGTGGCGCCACAACAAGCAGGCATCACAGAGGGGTACTGCACCCATAAAAGCAGAGCAGATACTCCATCTGCAGGTGGACTCTAGGATGGTGGGACCCATTTACCAGCAATCCCACATTAGTACAGTGGTGGGAGGTTACCTGGGAGGGAATAAAAACACCTCAAGGGGGAACAAAGAGGTCTGTCTTTGCCTCTGAGTTTTGCTGCTAGGTCATCTGGCTGAGGGACCAGGGAGAGATGGAAGAAGAAGAATGGGTTTAAGAAGCTTTTCAGGAGAGCAGCCGGTTTGGGAAGAGGGGCCTTTGTCAGGTTCTCCCAGATGGCTTACCGGGCACCGGAGCTCGCACCTGTGAGATACTTTAGGACCATAGAGAATCCGGAACATCGTGGAGTCTTCAATTCTCCCAGGCACCAGAGCAGACAAAAAAGAGGGTACCAGGCACCACCAAAGGAATGAGCAACCAGCCAGTAGAGGGTCACCCGACGGCAGCGAGGGTGAGAGAGGAAACAAGGTCAGGCTGATTACAAGTCTCCAAGCTTCACACCACAAACTGAAAAGCAAGAGGGAACAGACGGGGTTAGAGAAGGAAGGCACACAAGGGTTCCACCATACCACCTGGGATCCGCCTGCAGCCACCCGATAAGTTACCTGTCCTCATAACATCAGAAGTGCTGAACTGTAACTTTGCATGAATGCAAGTGAACAGTAAAGTACCCAGAGGAAAAGTGACTTTGACTCTGCCTGTGTTCCTTTGAATGAACTTGCTTCCCATACAGGAATACTGCCCCAGAGATCTAGCCCTACCTGTAGAGGACTTCGGCAACTTGCCGCACTACCATCTACCTCCGGCCGACTGTGGCGGCGCTGGTGACCCATCACCAGAAGCTACAGGTGGTGTTACGACAAACTGTATATAGCATCCCCTGTAAATACCCCTTTCTTTCAAAGAAGTCTCCCAGGACACAGGATCAGGCGTGGCCACCACTCCCCGTGACACAGTTAACCCCTTGGAGCCTGATACCCGAGTACCCCACAGCCTGGGGCTCGACATATCTTTCCTGGCATCAAGAACAGGATATCGTGCCTGGTACCACCGGGTACTGTGCGGCTTAAACTTGGACTTGTGCTTAAAACTAACTTTTTTCCGCCATTGCTTGACGCCAAAAATGGGTACCCGCCATTACTGCAGGAGGACCCAAGATGGCACCGTAGCCATGTACTAAACGCCATGTGCAGGCCCGGGGGAGTGCCTCAGCCCCTAGAAGAAGGAGGGCAAAGACGGAGGCGCCAAAAAGTGTGGCCGCCCAGATTGCCATCAATCAATCAGGGGGGCGGCCCACAGGAAGTTCCCCGGGAGTGGCCGCCCATAAGAAGACAAACCGAAAGAGAAGGACAGAAACACCAAGGCTCCTTGATACCCGGCAGCATGGTGGCATCCCATTGGGAGAGATGTAGTGCGCGAGCTCGAAGAGCAGGCCCGAACCGCGCAAAGCGACCCGGCAGTGGCATCCCTCTTAACTCTAGAGGGGGATGCTGACTACTGGAGGGACGCATTTTGACGGCTTCACCAGGACATGGACGTGGGTGTGCCGACGGTGGAGCGCGGAGCGACCTATGAACCTTAGGCTATGAGAGCAGACCTCGAAGCGCAAGAGGCTTCAGTGGCAGAATGAGCAGTTGTGGAGTACTGCGTCTCTTTACCACCCGTACCACCACCGGTTCAGACGGAACCCCCAACAACACCAACGTCCCGGCAGTTGTCTCTGGCTGGAGGCAGCGCGGACGTCCCCTACAGAACCCACCGTCATCATCGAGGAGGAGTACAATGCAACAAATGATGAGGAACCGGAGGACGTCGAAGGAGCATCGGGAGGGAGCACCCCAGAAGCTGTGTGGTGGACCGCGTGGCAGTGGCAGCAGCGGGGAGCCCCCGCCATAGTGAGCTCAGCTGAAACCAGAGTGGTATCCAGAGTCCCAACCGGCAACTCACCACCCCCACAGTACCAGTCACTCCAGCGATCCCGATCACCTTTGGACGAGAGGGACCAAATGGCTAGACAACAACGCCGAGAGTAGTGGTTCCAGAGAGAACAGGCAACCAGGTGACTCCGGGACGAGGCCAGATCACAGCCCCCACTCCCAATAGAACTACGCCGCCTAGGAACCGTCATCTCCGTTTACCATGACGAAGGCTGGGGATTTCTACGGGTACCCAGACTTTCAGACGATGTATTTTTTGCGAGATGCGATGTGGAATCCTACCAGCGGAGAGGACACCCAGACAGAGACCTTTATCGAGGTGAGCAGGTAACTTATGAGCGGTACCCCGGTCCATTAGGCTGGTTCACCATAAGGATTTCCTGTGTAGAGACATTGCACAAGCAATAGACACTCATGTTGAGACATTACCCTGTACATAGCCCCTTCCAGCAACCATGCCCTTTTATTTTTGCTTTTCCTTTACTTTACAAGCCCCAGAACTAAGAGTGTGCCCCCGTTGTTTTAATCTGAGGATTCAGAGACTTTTTTTTTTTAACTTTCCCTGTTTCACAATTGATGTGTGCTGTGTGAGCAGCGGCCGAGCGGTGATAATACACACTGGACTGTGCTAGACAATGCATTACCGCTGGGCCTGCGTAGTTAGTACTGGTCCCAATTAGGCCAAGTTAGAGTAATGTCTTTATGCAGATAGTTGCAACCAGAGAGTAACAGTTTTGCCAACAGGTGACCCGACGGCCATGGGGTCTGATAATACTAGCAACTGCAGTGTTTATAAATGTGTAACGTTTAAAGAGCCTCACAGCAATGGGAAGAAAACCAAGTATGCTTGTTTGTATATAGTTTACCCTTAGCTGTTGATTATAAAGAAAAATGCTTTTCACTTCCCGGGAACAGGTACAGATACTTGCGGACAAGCATATTCAATCAAGGGGGTATGTAGCACCCCGCCAAGCAGGAATCTCAGAGGGGTACTGCACCCGCTGCGGGTGGACTGTAGGATGGTGGGTGGGACCCATTTTCCAGCACTCCCACATTAGTACAGCGATGGGAGGTTACCCTGGAGAGAATAAAAACACCTCGAGGGGGAACAAGGAGGTCTGTCTTTGCCTCTCAGTTTTGCTGCTAGGTCACCCGGCTGAGGGACCAGAGAGAGATGGAAGAAGAAGAAAGGGTTTAAGAAGCTTTTCAGGAGAGCAGCAGGTTTGGGAAGAGGGGCCGTTGTCAGGTTCTCCCAGACAGCTTACCGGGCAACGGAGCCCGCACCTGTGGGATACTTTAGGACCACAGAGAATCCGGAACCCCGTGGAGTCTTCAATTTTCCATGGCACCAGAGCAGACCAAAAAGACGGTACCAGGCACCACCAAAGGGACGAGCAGCCAGCCAGTAGAGGGTCACCCGACGGCAGCGAAGGTGGGAGAGGAAACGAGGTCAGGCTGATTACAAGTCACCAGGCTTCACACCACAAACTGAAAAGCAAGAAAGAACAGACGGGGTTAGAGAAGAAAGGCACACCAGGGGTTCCACCATACCACCTGGGATCCACCTGCAGCCACCCTATAAGTTACCTGTCCTCATAACATCAGGAGTGCTGAACTGTAACTTTGTATGAATGCAAGTGAAAGTGAAAGTAAAATACCCGGAGGAAAAGTGACTTTGACTCTGCCTGTGTTCCTTTGAATGAACTTGCTTCCCATACAGGAATACTGCCCCGGAGGTCTATCCCTACCTGTAGAGGACTTTGCCAACTTGCTGCACTACCATCTACCTCTGGTGGACTGTGGTGGCGCTGGTGACCCATCACCAGAAGCTACAGGTGACGTCACAACAAACTGTATATAGCATCCCCTGTAAATACCCCTTTTTTTCAAAGAAGTCCCCCAGGACACGGGATCAGGCGTGGCCACCACTCCCCGTGACACAGTTAACCCCTTGGAGCCTGATACCCGAGTACCCAACAGCCTGGGCTCGACATATAACCTATGTCTGAATGACTGATTAGGGAAAATAATAGGCTGCCCTAAAAAGATGTGTTTTCAGTGAGCGCCTGAAGCTAAGTAAGTTGTGGGTAGTCTTAATTTCTTGGGGTAGAGCATTCCAGAGACTTGGTGCAGCTCAGGAAAAGTCTTGGAGCCGGGAATTGGAGGTTCGGATTAGTGCAGATTTTAGTCTAAAGTCACTTCCAGAGCAGAGAGAACGGGTGGGATGGTAGACAGAGATGGGTAGAGAGGTAGGGAGGTCCTGCACCCTGAAGAGCTTTGTGGGTGAGAACAAGCAATTTGAATGTGATCCTATAGTGTATGGGCAGCCAGTGCAATGACTGGCACAGAGCAGAAGCATCCAAGGAATGATTATCCAGATATGTGACCCTGGCTTCTGTATTAAAGGGAACCTGTCACCTGGAATTAAGGCCCTACACTATCACTACCTGTCCCTACACCTTCCTAGCTGCTCCCTATCGATCCCTATCTGTGCTAAAATGGCTCTATGAATGATTAGAAAAATGAATTCTAACTTACATAAGTCCGTGAGTAAGGGGACTGAGAAGAAGGTGCCAGGCTCCATGTAGCACTCCTCCATGCGGCTGTGCACGCCCAGCTGGGTGGCATTATTGTTTCTTCCTCTCTGCCCCTCTATTTGAAATCTCCCGCCCTCTGGAAGCTTGTCATGCACCGGGTGCTACGTCACTTCCGGCCCGGTGCATTATGGGGCCGATCACATGATCAGCCTCAGTGCATTATGGGGCCGAACACGTGATCAGCCCGACATCAATAAGCGCATTGCACATGCGCAGAGTCGGGCCGATCATGTCAGGTTCACCCCTGACAGCCGTGGACCGGACCTGACCGCAGTGTGAACCCACCCTTAGAAAGCTGTCATTGTTCACTGTAGCACACATACTATTTCTGCAGGATCAAAAAGACAAGAGGTGGGGGAACAAGAGGCGCAATAGTGCCCTATCACTAAAGACACTCAAAACGTGGGTGGTAAAACAAGGTTCACTCACCTAGCCCTGTTGTGAAACCCACAACTTGTTTGAAGGCAAAGGATTATATTTGGCTGCTGCACGACCTCCACCGACCACTCACACGTGGAACGACCATTAAAGGATTGGGAAAGCAAGGTGTGTTACAGTCCGTGCTGCCAAGTCCCTACAAATCACCAGGAATCCAATTTGGATAGCAAAAGATCTTCTTTATTTCCTTTCCTACGCGTTTCGATGCCTCTCCTGGCACCTTTCTCACCCACGTTTTGAGTGTCTTTAGTGATAGCGCACTATTGCGCCTCTTGTTCCCCCACCTCTTGTCTCAGGAAGGTGCC
The DNA here is from genome assembly GCA_033576535.1 of Allobates femoralis. Lineage (NCBI taxonomy): Eukaryota > Metazoa > Chordata > Amphibia > Anura > Aromobatidae > Allobates > Allobates femoralis. The sequence continues at coordinate 359,275,589 of JARQOC010000004.1, forward strand.
ACGAGAGGCATCGAAACGCGTAGGAAAGGAAATAAAGAAGATCTTTTGCTATCCAAATTGAACTCCTGGTGATTTGTGGGGACTTGGCAGCGCGGACTGTAACACACCTTGCTTTCCCAATCCTTTTATTTCTGCAGGATGACTTTATGCGAATTACAAAAATTTGTAAACCAGCTTAAAAATCCTTTCCCCAAACAATGAGTGTTTTTCTTTGTCATTGGGTTATCACCAGCCTGTATTTACTTCATGATTATCTGGAACAAGCATTTATGGGAACACACAAATGTTTGTCCCAAATAATTATGTAGTGTAAATAAACCTTAAAGGGGAACTCTAGGGAGAGAAAATTGTTTTCTACTGTCCCTGCCCTCCTACATGATGATGCTGAGCTGTCCACTACAGTTCTAGGATGTTTAGATCACTTATAAATCAATAAGATCATATCTGCTCCTCAGCCCTCACCCCTCCCTTTATGGGACAATACATCACAGAGTAGATTCTGCTTTAAGCTGCTGCTGGGAGCAGGTGAATGTAGGGTGGGTGTGGTTAGTAAGGGCTCCATGATCCTCCTACATTCCAACACCCTCATACTAACTAGTGTAATGAACAGGGGGCATAATGAACAGAGCTCCATGTTCTCACTCAATGTCACCCACACTGTATATGCCTGCTGTATTTATTGCACAACTCTCCTGAGCTGAGTGACAGTGTGTAAGTTTGTGTAGATTTCACTCTTAGCTCAGGAGAGTACAGCTTTACATACAGCAGGCATATAGAGTGGGGGCTAGCATATAGTGAGAGCATCAGAGCCAGGGCCATGCCCCTGCTACACCCCCTGCTCTCACTGTATGCCAGATCCCCCGCTATATGCCTGCTGTATGTATCGCATAACTCTCCTGAGCTGAGTGATAGTGTGTATGTTTGTGCAGCTGTCACTGTTAACTCAGGAGAAAATAGCAATACACACACCCGGCCACACACCCTGCCAAATCTGCTCTGTGACATATTATACCATACAGGAGGGGTGAATGCTGAAGAGCAAATATGATTTTATTGATTCATAAGTGATCTAAACATTCTAGAACCGTAGTGGACAGCTCAGCTTCATCATGTACGAGGGCAGGAACAGTACAAAAAAAATTTCTCCCCGGAGTTCCTCTTTAACTGACACACTTCTATAATCAGAGTATCTTACTACAACTCAGATAAAGCAGCATAAATCTGGCAACAGGTTCTCTTTCATAAAAATGAATCAATTATTGATGAGCGAGTAGTGAAGTATTCACACTCACTATGCTCATAATGAGTAGTTTATAATACTTGCATATTCGTCCAAATAGCGAGTCTAATGTTAATCAATTAGTGATCGGCTCCACCCAGACAGATCTGGCCATAAAACAAGTCTTTCTGGGACAGGACAGGAAGGTGGGCTTTTTTTGCGTTTCTACTGCATGAAACACCTTGCTGTGCCCCAGAGAGACCCTAACATTGAATCCGCTCTCACTGAGGTGCCAGTTCCCATTGTTTACTGAAGGGAGCTGTCAGTATGTGTCAGATCTATTGTTAGACACATCCTTCACAAGTAATATTGCTAATCCACCATTTGCACCTTTATACTTTTTCTTGTATTCTTTGTATTCTTGTTTTTAATCAAGACTCATTAATTGATGTGTGTGACCAGGTGGAATTGTGGAATCATTTTGTGAATGACCGCAATAACTGGGAAGTGTCATATAAAAGATCCAGATCATATTCCTCTTTGAATTATGATTAAGACCAACACTATGGTCGAAACATGTCAATACTGATGGAATTTTAAAGCTACTAATAGACCTTGGATTTTATGCAATGACGTCTAGCTCGACATTCTATTATTCTGAAGTTTTGGGAGCTTGCCTTACCAGCATGGAGCCTCCTGCTCCATTGACCAGAATTGCTGCACTCTAAGGGTACCGTCACACCTGGCGATATCGTCGGCGATTTTTATGACGATGCAAGGGCGTGGTGTATCGCCACTGACATTGCCAAAGCATCGCCCAATGTGACTGGGTGAGGCTGACACATCTGAGTGGTCGCCTGGTTTCACAGCACAGCTCTGAAACCAGGCAACCATTCTGGGGCGATGTGTACTGATCGCCGTGTGTAACGTGTCAATAGCGATATAAAGAGCGACAGCACACATTGCCTAAACAATTCAGGTAGGCGTTTCTGGCAGTAGTTACTACTTCTGGTGGTCTGCGTGGATTGGTGCCAGCTCCAGCGTTCCGATTGGTAGTCTTGTTCCTCAGCGTCATATTTGATGATGTGTACGTCCAACAATAATCTAGTCTTCCTTTCCATGGTGCTGAAAGGTGTATTACCCAAGAGCGTACATTGATGTGGCCTGTGTGTTTGCGCCTGTGTGTGCTAAAAGTGCAGAGATGTGCCACTGCCAAATGTGTTTTTACACAAACACAATTGTCATTGCATGTTAACTTATGTCTGCATCAGAGCGCTGTAGTGCCAGGCTTTATGTTTAAAGTATATGATGCCAACGCCTATAGCAATATTCCGCAACACATCACACGAGAGTTGAATGAGCACCGAGCCAATATACACATGCATGTTTACATTTAACGATGTGGCGCTGCAAACAAGGACACAGCAATAGGTGTTTGGTTGCAACCAATCACACTTCTTCGGGGCATCACTCAACATAATGTGTAACGCCTACCTCCGAGACGCGGGACAAAACAACGCCCACATTGTTAATGTGGTTGTTCTGTGTGACACGGTAGTGTCCACCACCGACTTGATCCCCCGTGGGGCTTGGGTGACGCACAGGCAGCTTCCGGCCAGGCTCATTGTCTAAGCATTGGCTGAGTTGTCGCCATGTGTAAATAGGCGACGGCGACGTTGGTGGACTGCAAAAAACGTGTGTGCACACGTGCGTCGCCACTGATATCTCCGGCGAGGTGTACAGGTGTGACGGTACCCTAAGGGGCCTTTCACACTGGCGGTTTTTTACTGATTTGGAAGATCAGGAAAAACCCGATTCTTACAGTATTTTGCACATTTACTTTAATTTTGTCAAGTAAAATGTTGTTGCTTCATGTTTTCTCCTGAAATCATTAAAGAGAATGGGCAAAAAAAATGAATCCTGTGAGAATCAGGTTTATTCCTGATCTTCCAAATCAGGAAAAAAACGCAAGTGTGAAAGGCCCCTAATGGTACATTTCCACGCGGCCACAGGAAGGTAGGAACAGGCAGGCATCGGACACAATTGTGCCTGTTGCCTTGAAAAGACCACGATGTGGCGGCGTGTAATTCAGGACTTTCCTTCCTGTGTTTTCCCTGAAGGAAGGAAAGTCCTGAATTACACGCCGCCACATCGAGGTCTTTTCAAGGCAACAGGCACAATTGTGTCCGATGCCTGCCTGTTCCTACCTTCCTGTGGCCGCGTGCAAATGTACCATAAGAGCTATTGAGCTGGCTAACTATCCACATATGTTTCACTAGGTAATGAGTATTGCAAATACAGTACTATCCGTGTGAGTAGTGAATAGTAATGATTACACTCGCTCAACCTTACTTCCAATTCCTCAATTTGGATCTTCATGAAAATGATTTACAGTAATTGAATACAACTCCATGGAGTTGCCGTGGCATAAAACAAGAGGGAGTTAAAAATACTGTAGAGAAGTCATATTATCGTAGGGATGGGCGAATCTACTCGCTAGGACTCGTTACTCGGCGAGTAGTAAGGGACTCGCAGGACTCGGTACTCTGCGAGTTTCCCAGTGATTACTCGCACGAGTCCAATGCAAATCAATATCAATACTAGTTTTGTCAGAAACGCTGACAAAACTAGGATTGCCATTGTTTGCATTAGACTCGGCTACTGTGCCAGTGATAGCAGGGAAACTCGCACATAACTGCTGTTTCTTTGCCAGCCGAGTCCAGCTGTCTTCTCTGTGCAGCTCCAGGGTCCTAGAGCCTGCCTGCTGCCTGATGTAGCAGTGCTGAGATTGTTCTCAGTCTGCTCATTCCCTGTGTACAGACATGAATGTCTGTGCACAGAGATGATGTAGCAGTGCTGAGATTGTTCTCAGTCTGCTCATTCCCTGTGTACAGACATGAATGTCTGTGCACAGAGATGATGTAGCAGTGCTGAGATTGTTCTCAGTCTGCTCATTCCCTGTGTACAGACATGAATGTATGTGCACAGAGATGATGTAGCAGAGCTGAGATTGTTCTCAGTCTGCTCATTCCCTGTGTACAGACATGAATGTCTGTGCACAGAGATGATGTAGCAGTGCTGAGATTGTTCTCAGTCTGCTCATTCCCTGTGTACAGACATGAATGTCTGTGCACAGAGATGATGTAGCAGAGCTGAGATTGTTCTCAGTCTGCTTATTCCCTGTGCATAGACATCTATATTTATGCACAGGGGATGTAGCAGAGAGGACATCGCGTTTTGGACTGCGTCGGACGGAAGAGGATTTTTTTAATTAAAGATGGAGTCCCTAATGGCTTTTTTTTTATTTCTAATAAAAAATTTTCCTTGTGTTGTGTTTTTTTTAAAACAATTTAATAGAAATTCATGGCGGTCATGTCTAATATTGGCGTGACCGCCATAAATTTCGGGCTTAGGGCCAGCTGATAATACAAAGCTGGCCCTAACCTCTTTATTACCCAGCGTGCCACCGCCACCAGGGTCGCTGGAAGAGCGGGGTTCAGCGCCAGAGGATGGCGCTTCAATGAACGCGCCATCTTCTGGGGCGGCTGCGGGCTGCAATTTGCAGCGGGGGGTGCCCAGAAAGCTTGGCATCCCTGCGCTGCGGATTCCAGCCCCCAGCTGCTTAGCTGTACCTGGCTAGACATAGAAATTGCGCGGAGCCCCACGCATTTTTTTTTTATTATTTCATGAATTTCAGAGTCAGAGTCTCAGAGTCAGAGTCAGAGTCAGAATCTCAGAATTTCATGAAATAATTAAAAAAAAATGCATGGGGCTCCGCGCAATTTCTATGTCTAGCCAGGTACAGCTAAGCAGCTGGGGGCTGGAATCCGCAGCGCAGGGATGCCCAAGCTTTCTGGGCACCCCCCGCTGCAAATTGCAGCCCGCAGCCGCCCCAGAAGATGGCGCGTTCATTGAAGCGCCATCCTCTGGCGCTGAACCCCGCTCTTCCAGCAGCCCTGGTAGCGATGGCACGCTGGGTAATAAAGAGAGTTAGGGCCAGCTTTGTATTATCAGCTGGTCCTAAGCCCGAAATTTATGGCGGTCACGCCAATATTAGACATGACCGCCATGAATTTCTATTAAATTGTTTTAAAAAAAACACAACACAAGGAAAATTTTTTATTAGAAATAAAAAAAAAAGCCATTAGGGACTCCATCTTTAATTAAAAAAATCCTCTTCCGTCCGACGCAGTCCAAAACGCGATGTCCTCTCTGCTACATCCCCTGTGCATAAATATAGATGTCTATGCACAGGGAATAAGCAGACTGAGAACAATCTCAGCTCTGCTACATCATCTCTGTGCACAGACATTCATGTCTGTACACAGGGAATGAGCAGACTGAGAACAATCTCAGCTCTGCTACATCATCTCTGTGCACAGACATTCATGTCTGTACACAGGGAATGAGCAGACTGAGAACAATCTCAGCTCTGCTACATCATCTCTGTGCACAGACATTCATGTCTGTACACAGGGAATGAGCAGACTGAGAACAATCTCAGCTCTGCTACATCAGGCAGCAGGCAGGCTCTAGGACCCTGGAGCTGCGGCAGCCAGCACACTGAGGAGACAGGACTCTTATCTGTGCGAGTTTCCCAGCGATTACAGTTGCAAAGTAAACGAGTCCAATGCAAATAAATGGCAAAACTAGGATTGCTTCAGGCTGAAGCTTCCGAGACACATCTGCGATTTGTAAATCTCACACTACTCGCTATTACTCGCTTCCCCATTCATTAACATTGGACTCGCTAGACTCGCAACGAGTAGCGAGTCCTGTGCTCGGACTCGCTAGAGTCAAGCGATTCCGAGTAATTTAGGATTCGCCCATCACTATATTATCGACAATATGAAAGTCAGCTATGGGAAATTTAAATTGTTATTCTCGTTCTTACCAACACAGCACCAAAGTTTTGCATGAAGAAGAAATGTAAGATCTGCAATGAATAAAGTTTGCCTGTTGTCAGGAAATTATCAGATAAGTTATTAGCACCTAGGGACATATGGCGCAAACACTGTGAGGAATTGAGAAGAATTATATCCATAATGGAATATGTAATCCGCTCTTCACTGTTTGATAATATGAGACTTAGGGGGAGATTCAGAAATGATCTGGCTTTCACATGTGGGAAGTAAGTAGTATTAATATATACATACCAAGTAGTGTCATCTTCTGTGGTCAAAGATTTCTTCTGGGTTCATGAAATAGAGAATAAACTTCCAAAACTCAATAATGTCATTGATCCACATGAATAGAGTTTACTGAAATATGTTTTAAATAATATGTGTATTTATAAGGTTCACCACATAGGAGGAGGAAATAAAGAAACTCTCCCTTGTCTCGGAAACTTCTTGGAATTGAAAACAAAGCACCCCAGATGTTTTATCAATCCATTGTTTTAATAATAGTGTTGTTTGATGATCTTACCTATGTTTTACAGAATCGTACATAATTTTAAATGGATTGTCCAGCACGGGCTTTGGAACCCATGGATTGAATAGGGGGAAGTCCTTGTCATATATGGACATATGGTTTGATATCTAGAACTGGGTTATCAGATCTCTGGAAGTATTTCATGACTAATAATATGAGATTGTCATGTATGGACATATGGTTTGATATCTAGAACTGGGTTATTAGATCTATGGAAGTATTTTATGACTAATAATATGAGATGTACTGTATTTTACCCCATTTCCTTTTTTTTTTCTCTTCTACATGCTTGATGGAGGTTTGATGAGAAGGTTATATAGTGATAATGTTAGGGATAGAAACTGAAGATTGTAATATACATGCAACCCTTTAGCTTGTGACTTATTGGCTGTGAAAAGATGTAAGATACATAGTATGGTCATACTGAAGAAAAAAAAGGAGACTCGGGGACACTTATAAATAGTTGAATTCTTAAATGGTTAAAGGTAAAGTACTTTATGGTATAAGAGATGAACATCTCATGTAGGTACTGTATGATTGAGCATGATTATCAGAAATGGATCGAGCACTGTTACACAGCTGAATATCCTGATATCTTATACTTACAGATAACAGCTTAAAATTGGTGACAGAAAGCATAGGAAAGGGATTGATTTAGAATACCATGCAGAATGAAGAAGTGCAGCTTCCCCGAGCACACACCACTCACTGGATAAGGAATCCTTTTACAGCAATTGCTTTCCTCTGTGTCAAGCTATGGCAGAGACAGATGAAAAGGATTGCTCAGGCATCAGGAATTAGGGTGCCAAGAGCATCACATGGCAAGTGTAATCATGTATTGACTAGCATTCCCTTGCTAGCAATGTAAGGTTCTAATGATGCACTGTACAAAACACTCAGCTCACTGCAATGAGTGTATAGAAAGAGTGGAGCCACTGCCCCCACCATCTGCATGTCTCATTAATATCCCTCCTGTACTACAGTGACTGCCTCACTCTTTGATATAGGTCTCACAATCAATGTTTGCCAAATTCTTTCCCCTTCCATATATCGCCAATTAATAACATTTACCATACTGTGTAAATAGTCTGCAACCCTTTTTATTTAAGCTTCTTCTAAACTAGTAGTGTAACAGTTATCATAGTTCTGTGATCCATTAAAAAGGGAAAATGGTAAAACTTGAGTTATTCTCCATTTATAAATTGATAAATGATCTTTCCAGATGAGTCTTACTTATATCTGTGCCTGGATGGTTCATAACTTTCACATCTACAGTACTACCACAGAAATTGTCACCCAACTTTCTTAAGGTACGGAATAGTAAGATTGCCATATTAGTCAGCTATCCATCCGTTGACTATAATGGTACATGCTTGGGTACACTTGCCATTCAGGAGTCTCAGCCTCAGAGATTATGATCACATTCATTGATATTAAAGCAATAAATGAATACATGAAAAAACTACATGCACATCCAGTTGTTCTTTTTTATTGACTAAAAAGCTCGATTAGTTAAAAAAACTATGATAACTTGCTATTTTGCTCAATATTAGAACTTTTTTTATGGAGAAAGCAGAGGGGCGGTGTTTATAGTCACCATTACTCCTCAAAAACTTGGATTTTTGTCTAACTTTCTGTATACAGCTTGAGAAATGATATACCCTTCCTTTAAGGATTATTGCAAAGCAAAACACATTAGTATTGGTGTCTATTGGTCATCACCCAGCTTTCACAGAATTGTTATAATAGTATTTACAGACAATTACGATAGAAAAAAAATGAAGAAAAAATAAAATAATAATATTAAAAAAAGAAAAATAAGTAAATAATAGAAATAATAAAATAATAATAAATAATAATAATATAAACTGATAAAATAATAATAATTAAAATAGCAAAATATATATTATTATATATAACCCAGCTTTCCCGGAATTGTTATAATAGTATTTACAGACAATTACAATAGAAAAAAAAAAAAAGAAAAAAAAAATAATAATAATATTAAAAGAAGATTAAATTAAATACTAAAATAATAATAAATAATAATATAAAATGATAAAATAATAATAATTAAAATAGCTAAATATATATCATTATATATAACCCAGCTTTCCCAGAATTGTTCTAATAGTATTTGCAGGCAATTACACTAGAAAAAAATGACGAAAAAATAATAATAATATTAAAAAAAAATAAAAATTAATAAAATAATAATAAATAATAATATAAAATGATAAAATATTAATATTTAAAAAAGCAAAATATATCATTATATATAACCCAGCTTTCCCAGAATTGTTCTAATAGTATTTACAGACAATTACAATAGAAAAAAAATGAAGAAAAAAATAAAATAAAAAAATAATAATATTAAAAAAATAATAAATTAAATAATAAAAATAATAAAATAATAATAAATAATAATATAAAATGATGAAATAATAATTAAAATAGCAAAATATATATCATTATATATAACCCAGCTTTCCCAGAATTGCTAGAAAAAAAATGAAGAAAAAAATTTAATAAAAAAATAATAATATTAAAAAAAGAAGAAATTAAATAATAAAAATAATAATAAATAATAATATGAAATGAAAATATAATAATAATTAAAATAGCAAAATATATATAATTATATATAACCCAGCTTTCCCATAATTGTTCTAATAGTATTTACAGGCAATGACAATAGAAAAAAATGAAGAAAAAAAAAAATAAAAAAAAATAATAACAATATAAAAAAATAAAAAATAAAAATAATAAAATAATAATAAAGAATAATATAAAATGATAAAATAATAATATTTAAAATAGCAAAATATATATAATTATATATAACCCAGCTTTCCCAGAATTGTTCTAATAGTATTTACAGGCAATTACAATAGAAAAAAATAAAGAAAACAATAAAATAATAATATTAAAAAAAAAACAAAATACTAAAATAATAATAAATAATAATATAAATGATAAAATATTAAAATAGCAAAATATATATCATTATGTATATTTATATACATATATATATACATTTTAACCATAAACCATAATGTAAATTAATAATATATATTTATTGTTACATATTATATGTTCTTAATTTCTCTCTCTATACATAAAGCCACTTAATTTCAATGTCTGTCTCACCACCTAATTTTTCAAAGTATCAAATGTCAGAGTTTTGTTCCTTTATGTCTCCATGTCAGTCTGATGTCCTACACTTGTAGCCTGTGTGATGTAGCTGTGCCTGGTGGATGCACACAGTCAATGTTGAAGCTCCACACTTACTTGATGAATGCACACATGTAGAGGGAAGATCAAGGAGTACAAGAGGAACAACGTCTTGTGATATGACACATCAGGAAGGCATCAGGCACTGTGGCTTAGATAGATGTATCAGCAGCAATCAGCCTACATTCTCCCCAGCTGCATATCCTGTTATTGCCAGACATATGCTCATGAACTGGATATGGAGGGAGGAGGGAAAGAATGGGAAACAGATTGATTAAGAAAAATAAATAGAAAAGGGAGATGAGAATGAAGGAGAGGTACAGAGGGAAACCTTGCAGCCACTGTAGTATAGGAGGGATATTAATGAGACATGCAGATGGTGGGGGCAGCTGCTCATTTGATACCCTCTCTCTCTCTCCAGCTAGCTGGATGTTTGGTTGATCATTGTAACCTCACATCACTGGGACATGCTCCTCGCCAGTTCCCTCTTGCACTTGCCTTGTGCTGTCCTCCTGCATTGAGCTGTCCCTGGCATTGATGACACAGAGGAGAGCAGATGCTGCATGAAGAATCCGCATCCACCGTGTAGAGTGAGGAAAGCTGTGCTGGCCAGATGGGGATGCTCTAGGACATGAGCCTGCTGGAAGCACAGCAACTTCCCCGGATGGATTTGTGTCTTGGATGTGTGTTCTTCGCATGAGAAGGGGACACCAGCCCAATCAGAAGTGTGTGTGATTTCCTTGCCTCGGATTGGAGTTCTGTGAAATGTCATGCAGTCCTGTCACTTCTCCTCCCCCTCATAAGCCCAGAGTTGCCTTGTAAATCCCACTATAAACAAAGTGGCTTGTCCAGAACCAAAGCCATTCAGTCCTGCTCAGTCTCAGCACCCTAAGTAGACCAAGGAGGGTTCCAGTTATGACATCTTGCAGGAAGGGTTAATGGTCACCTCATTTCTCCACCTAGAATATGAAGTGTCCGGTGGTGCTCCAAGTCCTAGTGTGGGACATCTGCCTTCAGAGTGATTGTCTGGTCCCTTCTTCATCTCCCTGGAGCTCCAGGATGGTCTGCTATGGATGTAGTCAATAAGGGACACAACAGCTTACTTCACAGCCCAATGGTGATCCAAGACTCCGGAATGAGGAACGGCAGAGGTCTGCAGGACCAGTGGGCAGACACAGTGGCTGTAAGACCAAGGACCACTGAGAGGCACATCACTGTCCACAGGAAGCTAGTGCTGGGCTTTGCCCTGTCTATCTTGGCTCTGATTGTTGTGACTATCATTGCAGTGTTCCTCAGTGTTCGGTTTGAGGAATGCACAGATGGATCCACTAGAACAATTAACAACAGCATCCTGGAGGCAGCCAGGTTTAACCAAAATCTGGAGGAGGGTAAGGATGCTGGGGATGGGACCAATCATCTGCAGGAAAAGGATCAGGAAGAAGACTGGAAGCCATGGACTTTTCTGAGATTACCCACACACTTGAGACCTCTGCACTACAATCTGATCATCACTGCCTTCATGGAAAACTTTACTTTTTCTGGAGAACTTAATGTGGAGATTGAGTGTCTAAACTCTAGTAGATACATTGTGGTCCATGCCCACAGATTAAGTGTGGAGAGAGTCCAAGTAGCAGAGGACAAAGTGGCAGGAGACGTCAAAGTTTCTAACTTCTTCTCTTATCCACCCAACCAGGTATTAGTGGTGGTTCTCAACAGGACCCTGGAGGCTCAGAAAAGTTATAACCTGAAGATTATTTATAATGCTATTATAGAGAATGAATTACTTGGCTTCTTCCGGAGTTCTTATGTGATACATGGAGAAAGAAGGTAACTATATCCATGCTTCTAATGTGTTCTAATGTACAGCATGAGGAATAGAAAGCTCTCCATAACTGATTGTCAAAGGTCTTTCATTGTTTGCTACCTCCTTTGTGTAGTTTAGCTAAGCTTAAGGTTATAATGACATACAACACCCACCTTGCTTTAGTGAGCAGATGCCCCCACCATCTCTGTGTCTCATTATTATCCTTCACTACAGTGCCTGAAAGGTTTCCTTCTGAACCTATCCTTCACCCTCACTCATTTATTTTTCTTAATTTCATCCCACTCTTTCCATCCCCTGTATCTAGTTTGTATGCCTTTATCTACAAATGGCAGGATATGCTGCTGAGGAAGAGGCAAGCTTCTGCCTGATACATCTATATCATGAACAGAGCTTGATGCCTTTATGATGTATCAGATTTAAAGACATCATGCTCCTCTTGCACAGCTTGATCTTCTTTATGTAGAAAAATCCACTATTTACTGCTGTATATACAACCACTGACCTACAGGGGCGTAACTACAATAGGTGCAGGGGTTGCAATTGCACCCGGGCCCGGCAACCTAGGGGGGCCCCAAAAGTCCCTTTCGCCTTTAGAAAAAGACTAATACTATTAAAGAATTGCAATAATTGGGGGCTCCGTTGGAGCTGTCGCATCGGGGCCCCTGGGCCTGACGTTACGCCACTGCTGACCTACTACAGGGACCCAAGAGGTAAGGGGGCCCATTTCCACCTCTAAACTACCTCTTCCACCTCTTCTGTCAGTGTCCATCCTTGCCCCAGTAGGGGACAGTTTTATATTCTTTGCCTTATGGATGTGAATATGCCATGTGACAATATATTGAAATAAAGAACAAAAAGAGTCAACAAAAAGTATAATGCGTAATATTTCTAAGTGTAAAAGTACTGCTTTATGCTATCCACATTGCAAAACAGGTGGATGATTTTGAAGAATACACCTAAAAACAATGAAAACACAAGTCATTCTATTGACAACCTCCTACTTGGATTTGTTTTTAACTCTGGTGTGTTAATATGGGGAAAAAAAAGAGTTGACACAACAGCCTGTGGGAAGGTGCTGGCAGTGTAGAAGTAGCATGCTTTACTTTTTATCCCTTGTTGTAGCAATTAAGATCTCCATATTGATTTGAAAGAGCGATACATCACGTTTAAAGCAGCGGTGGGACCCATCCACATGCAGTTAATTAACTTGTTTATCATGGTTTCTGTAATAATAAAATACATGGTTATTGGCGTCTTATGCCAACGTTTGATTTGTCTTGTGTTTGGGGATAAAAAGAGAAGTGTCAGTTTTTCTTTTAACTGCCTGCTCCCAACTGACAGTAAAGAACAGGAAAACTTCATACTGCAAAATCTCATTAGCATGCATTTTATTTGCTATGCCTTCCTTTTAATTACTGCACTGGGGTAGGCTCTCAAAATCTGCATAAACTACTCCTAATTTGTATAATTTGCATATAATTGAAAAGCCTCCAGCATGGTGTCACACAGTGCATGCCACAGTGTGTAAAATGACAGCCAATGTAAATTGCATCTGACAGACGTAAGCACAATTTACACCACCTTGCCCTAGTTTTGCAAGTAAAGCCATTCCTTATTGAATTATTAACAATATGTGCTTGTTTGTAAGAATGAGCCTCTGGAGAGTGTCAGGTACTTTTTAGCAATGCACCCTGTCTGAGACATCCTTGTAAGCAGCCTGCGAACTTATGTTAATATTTGGGCGCTTGTTATATTTTGGACACATGTTACACTTTAAAAAGCATTTTAAAAATTGTCTGTGATTTTAATTAAGGTTATGGCAGTTGTCTTGCAGTGTGAAACCTTTTAATATATTATTGCGCCAATTCTCATTTTTATATATTTTTAGGGAAGCTGAGTGACAATATGGCCGCAAGGTTGACAATTGGGTCTACAGGGGATATCACTCCGCTCTTTTGGAGTTGTAAATGGCAAGTCTGCCTAGTTTGGGAATAATATAGATGCAAACAATATGAGGCAACACACTCATGTTCAGTTTTTGGTCAGTTTTTCACATCAGTTTTTGTAAGCTAAAATCAGGAGTGGATGAAAAATATAGAAGTGGTGACAGCTTTCTATTCATACATTGAATATTTACTGAGTTTTTTACCTCACATATGTAAGTAAAACCAGGAGTGGATAAAAAATACAGAAATGATGACTTATTTCTATTAGGCCACGTGTACATGTTGAGTTTTTGGTGAGTTTTTTACCTCACATTTTTAAGATAAAACCAGGAATGGATGAAAAATACAAACATGGTGACATCTTCCTATAACGTTAAGATCACACATTGAGTATTTGGTGAGTTTTTTTTACCTCACATATGTGAGTAAAACCAGGTGTGGATGAAAAATACAGACATGGTGACATCTTCCTATAATGTCAAGTTCACACATTGAGTATTTGGTGAGTTTTTTTTACCTCACATATGTAAGTAAAACCAGGAGTAGATAAAAAATACAGAAGTGATGACTTATTTCTATTAGGCCACGTGTAAATATTGAGTTTTTGGTGAGTTTTTTTACCTCACATTTTTAAGATAAAACCAGGAATGGATGAAAAATACAGACACGGTGACATCTTTCTATTCAGTCGCATTCACACGTTGAGTATATGGTAAGTTATTTACCTCACATTTGTAAGATAAAACCTGGTGAGGATGAAAAATACAGACACGGTGACGGCTTTTTATTCAGCCATGTTCACACGTTAAGTATTCGGTGAGTTTTTACCTCAGTATTTGTAAGGTTAAGGTCACACTTGCGTCTGGCCCTAGCCTGGCGCATCCGTTAAAAACTTAGTGCCAGACAGGCATAGCGCATAGCGTTACCGGCAGGTAAGGCTATGCGCCACCTACCTGTGCATTGCTATGGTTACCTATGGTTCCCGCATCCACCGGCTCCACTGAGAAGAACCGGATATGCACTTTTGATCAGCGCACAGGAAACCTTGACCCTAGCCTAAGTCAAAACCAGGAGTGGAATAATTAGAGAAAAAGTATAAGGCTAGGGTCACACTTGTTAAGATAATTGCGGTTCCCGCATCCGGATTTGGATGCGGGAACTGCAATTACCATCACACATAAGTTTGACACAAAATGGGTCTGGTAAACCGCAATGCGGTAACCGGATTGCTCAGGATGTGTAATCCAGAGCAATCCGGTTACGGCCTGCTTTGTTCATCCCTGCTGCTGCAGGGATGAGCAAAGGGTTAAATAATATGAATTCATGTGGGCAACATGTCTATAAGGGGTGTCCACCCCCCCTAGAGACATGCTGTCCACACAGGACAGCATGTCAGGGGTTAACTTAACTGTTAACCCCATCGCCGCTATTGTCGGCTTTCTTCTATTTATTCTATTAAAACCTGCCGGCTCCTGCATCAGAACCAGTAGCCTACGCAATTTTAGCATTTTACAATGAGGAGCTGTCTGTGGTCTGTGGTGTCTGTGGTGCTTACGCAATTTGTGTAGGATAGTGGCTGCTCTTCAGGGTCCTGTTCGCTAATACAGTAGTTCTATGGGCACCGCACACCCTTAGAACTACTGTACATTAGATATGGACCCTGGAGAGCAGCCACTATCCCACGCAAATTGTGTAAGCACCACAGACAGCTCCTCATTGATGATGCTGTACTGTAAAATGCTTACGCAAATTGCGTAGGCTACTGGTGCTGATGCAGGAGTCGGTAGGTTTAATAGAATGAATAGAAGAAAGCCGACAATAGCGGCGATGGGGTTAACAGTTAAGTTAACCCCTGACATGATGTTCTGTGTGGACAGCACGTCTCTGGGGGGGTGGACACCCCCTAGAGACATGTTGCCCACTTGGATTCATATTATTTAACCCTTTGTTCATCCCTGCAACAGCAGGGATGGACAAAGCCACCGGCTGCCGCAGGCATTCACATATGCTTTGCGGCAGCCGCATGGGCTCCCATAGGAGCCCATTATAACAAAAGGGCTGCAGCAGAGTAGCCTCTGTGAAAACTGCAGCATGCATGATTTTTCACACAGGCTGTAAATCCGGAGCCGTTAACCGGATTGCATGTAGTGCAATCTGGTTAACATAATGGGTTCCTATGGGCAGCTGTTCCTGATCTGTTTTGAGCTTTTTGACAGCTCAAAACCAGTCAGGATTTCAAACATCTGCCGCAAGTGTGACCCTAGCCTTAGGCTAAGCTTGCATTTAGGGGGGTTGCATTTGCATTTCTATGTATTTTTGCGCTGCATAAATGCATAGAAATGCAATGAAAGCATGCAAATGCATGCAAAAACACACCCATTGATTTCAATTGAAAATTCATTGAAAAAACAGGAAAAAATGCATTTCAATTTCTGCAACCGCAAAACACGTGCGTTTTTGCAAAGACTGCCCAAAACATTGCAGGACACATTTTGGGCTGCATTTGCAAAAACGCACGCATTTTGCATTTGCAGACAATTACATGCGTTTTTACTTGCGTTTCCAATGCGTTTCCCATTGAAATTAATGGATGCATTTTTGGATGCGTCTGCAATGCATTTTGTGGCACACATGCTGTCAAAACAGATTGCAAGCCAAACGGAATAAAAATGCTGATGTGAAAAGGCCATAATAGAAACACATCAACACTTTGTATTTTCACCTTCTCTTATTTTTGGCTAAGGCCCGGTTCACATCACGATTTTGGAGCTTCCGAGTGTATCCGTTTCAAAACGGATACACTGGGATCCAAAATCGTCTCCCATGTGTTCCTATGGGGCTCGGATCGGATCGGATGTGTGCCTTTTGACATCCGATTTTGGCACCATCCGATCCTGTCCGATTTCATCATGGACACAAAAACGCAGCCTGCTGCGTTTTTGTGTCCGAGAGTGTCCGTGAATGAAATCGGACAGCCTCGGATCAGCTGCTGAATCTTCCGAGCCCTCATGTATGGGCTGAAGGACCTTGGATCCGACAGAACTGGTCCTGCAGCTGTGAACCGTCCTACAAAAGCATGTGCATCAGTGCTATATTAACCCTATCTGTCCCTGTCTGTCCCTATCTGTCACTCTTCTATATATGCTCTCCCTCTCCTCTATGATCTCCCCTGTCCTCCCCCTGTGCTCCCCCCTCCGGAATGTGTAAATAAAAATAAACAAAGCCTCCCAGAGGATATTTACCTTCCGACGCCTGCTGCAATGCTGTGACCGACTCCTCATCTGCTGGGGACTGAAGATCCTGTGGTGATGCCACAGAACTGGTCACCTGACACATGTGAACCGGGCCTTACAAAAGCATGTGAAAGGCTATGTTCACACTTTGCACTTTTATTTGCGCTTTTTTGTGCAGGCGCTTTTTGCAGTGTTTTGCAAAAAAGCCCTGTAAAAAAACGCAGAGCATTCACACACCACATTTTTTTACAGGCTCATTACTCCCTCTAAAGCGAAGGGGAGAAGTGATGTCAGACAGGGGAGGAAGAATCCTCCCCTGTGTGACATGTGTGATAGCACCTTTTGGGTTTCGTAGTGTATTAATAGGGTCACACTTGGCTGCGTTTTTTAAGGTTGTTTTGACAGCCTGCGTTTTTGGGCTGCGTTTTTGCTGTTAGGTCTGGAGCAGCTTTGTGTCCGAGTACATGCGATTGTCCGGACGCACCGAAAATGTCACATGAAGCATTTCCGGTGCACGACGGACTAGCGCATGCCCGCTTACGCAACCCTTCTTCACACTTGCGCTTCCGGGTTTATGTTTGGATGCGCTTGCCAATACACTATAATGGCAACATTACTGCAATGTGCTTCATTTGTGGTCAGCTGCGTTTGGCTGCTTTGGCACTACGCCACCACCTGCACTAGCGCAATGCTGCATAACGCAGCTGATCACATATGTTAAAGGGCCCTATTAGATTTTCTGCAGCATTTCACCACCTATTAGCTAAGGGACCTTTCACATTAGCATTTTTGCTGATTTGCAGCAGATCCTGCAGATATTGCCGCATCTCCTGCGTAATGGCCGACTTGTGGAAACCCCATTCATTCCCTATGAAGACTTGCAGTCAGGTGCGGCAAGTGCGGTTTTGCCAGACCTGGCTAATCCGGCACTTGCAGCATCGCAAAAAAAATGCTGCTAGCGCCAGTTTTCTTCCTCTGCCGCAGGTACCGAATCTGCTGGATCCGGTAAAACCCGCACTTCCCGCACCTGACCACAAGTCTCATAGGTAATGAATGGGGCTTGCAGCAAGTCGTCCATTATGCAGCAGATGCAGAAAATCTGCCGATGCTGATGTGATAGCAGCCTAAGGGCCGCTTTACACACACCAACTTCTGTGTCCAACTTCTGAACAGATCTCTGGTTGCAGTGAAATCATGGACACATTGTTCTATTTTGTGGCTGTGTACAAATGTAACAATGTGTCCATGATTTCACTGCAACCAGAGATCTGTTCAGAAGTTGGTCAAAGAAGTTGGCGTGTGTAAAGCGGCCCTAAGGCTAGGGTCAGATTCGCGCTAATAGCTGTACTCAGGGGGGTTCCGTTAAAAGCATAGGTTTGGTAGCCTTAACGCAGTGTTACCGCCATAGTAGCGCCACGTTAACAAAGCTTTTGTTTCCCTAGCCTAAATTAGGTTAATTGTGTTTTTTGTATTGCATTTTGAGTGTTTTTCTTACATACCTATTTATCCCATTTTTGAGGCTATGTTTTTTTTTGTCTCTTCTTGGTATGTCATGTTTTAAATAAAGTTGCTTTACTTTTGATGTTTTCTGGTTCTTTGGCTTTGACAAAACTTTATTCATGGAGCGAAAACACACTAAAAACATCTAACATTTTTTACTTGAGTTTTTTCTGCATCTAATGCAAGTCTATGGAAAAATCTGAACATAAAACTCAGCGTACCTGCAAGAGAAATAAAATGTTATAGATTTGAAACATGCACCGCAGGACAGTTTACATTGTGTAAAAAAAAGCACAGGGGGCAGGAAATCCCAATAAATCAGGGGCTGGCTGGCCCAGGGGGCAGAGGGGCAGATGCCCCCCAGGCCACCGGTCAAGCTGCAATTTTGGGGCCGCCTGGCCATCTGTCATGGTCTGGGAGGCCGCTCTGCCACTGAAGCCCATGGGCCACTGCTGTGTGCTTGCCCCCCAGGCTGAAATTTGCCAGCCAGAGCCTGCAATAAATCCATCCTATTTACTAGAACTGACGCTTCTTTATTAATGCAGCAAAAATATAGTGTCAAAAACTCACCAAAGCTCATAAGGAAAGTTGACCTAACATTTCTATAGGGATAATTACCAGGAGCATAGGGCGAATTATCTATTGTTGCATAATGTGTAGTTGTATTCCAATTAATATATTTTCTGAACCAAAAATAAAGGGAATACAGTTTTGGAACAGAAAAGTATTCCTACCACAGCTGATTATTTTGAAATACTCACTAATAGTATCTATTCTCGTACTTTTGGCAAGGTATTTACTTTGATGAAGCTCTTCCAAAATGGCATATTAACCCACATACAAAAAATGTTTAGCCCATGTTATCAATGCACTAATGCATTTAGTTATCACTACAATATGCAATAGCAATCTGCCATGATAATTACATTTCTACTGCATTTGTTATGTATGTTGCCGAACACGCATTTTTTTCAGGATTTTCCAATACAAGCATGTAAGGAAAAAACACAAAAAGGACAGTTTATCAAACCATTTAAATGCCCAGTAAGCATGAATTTTCATGAAATTGCATCCACTTTGCTTCAACTATTAACCCCTTAATGCCTACTGTTGCGTATTCGCATCATACAAGTTCAATTCGTTTGTACGCATATGTGTGTATTCTTGTCAATTTTAGTTCAGGCAATAAGGGGTTAAATGCAGTGAATCTTCTGTGGATCTTGTCCACAAATAAGTGCAACATGAAATAAAATGTAGCCTTTACGATACATGGGAACATAGCCTAAAAGATCAGGTGCAGTAAATGTTCCGAGCTTTGCTATTAATGGAAAGTATCATGGAACTGCATTGTTTTACATGACATTTTTACTACCACTACTACTGCTAACAATAATAATAATAATAATAATAGCAAAAATAATAACAATCTTTTTTATATAGGTGCAAAGCATATATACCTTAAATAAATAAAGAGACAATACTAGTAATTTATCTTTGTAAAAAAAAAAAAAAGAATAATAACGTTGCTGATCACACCTGGTACATCAGTTCTAAAGGCCATGTCACACATAACGATATCGTTGCCAATGTCGTTCAAAAGTCACTTGTTCTGTGACGCTTGAACGATGTCGAAATGACATCATTTGGTGTGACACTATGGACGATGAATGATCAGTCGGCTGATCGTTCATTGTTTGATTTGAGGACAGGACCTCAAATCTATGGTTGGTTGCCCGGTGGACACGCAGCATCGCTGCGTGTGACACTGGGAGACGACCGATAAACAAGCTCCCAGCGCCTCTCTGCAAGCTCTGGGAGCTGGTATCCAAGGTAAACTGCAGGTAACTAGGCAGCGCGCGCTGCCTAGATACCCGATGTATACCTTGGTTACCAGTCTTCTCCGCTCACCGGCTGGTATCCAAGGTACACAGCAGGTAACTAGGGACCCTAGTTACCCGCTGTGTACTTTGGATACCAGCCGGTGAGCAGAGAAGGCTGGTAACCAAGGTATACATCGGGTATCTAGGCAGCGCGCGCTGCCTAGATACCCGCAGTTTACCTTGGAGACAAGCCTGCTCCCGCTTACCGCAGCCTGGCAGTGGGAGCAAGACATCATGGAATGATATTTAAATTGGTTCCACGATGTCTCTGGTCCATTGATCGCTGGTGAGTCTGCCTGTGTGACAGCTCACCAGCAATCTGAACGATATTGTTAGCGATCGCGCGTGCATGTGATCGCTAACAATATCGTTCTTCATATTGATGCGTGTGACATGGCCCTAAGTCTACTACTGTAGATTTACTACCAGTCTCCTTGCTTTCTGATCAGCTACACATGTGATCATTGCAGGCAGTCACTGGCTGCAGCAATGACCAGCACTGTATTACGGTGATTGAAGGGAATCTGTAAAACCAGGTTTTTGCTACCTCATCTGAGAGCAGTATAATGCAGAAAAAGGTGCAGAAGTTGTGACACAATCAGCATTTTTAAACTGAGGCTGGCTTCACACCACGGTGTGATCCGGTCCAGGGCTGTCCAGGATGACCCTGACAGCCCCGGACCGGTTCAGCACACAGAACCGGAGGGCCAAATGTACCCTCTGGCCCTGTGTGCAGCCGGACGCAGCTGCAGCTGCTAATGATTCAGGACCGCGGCTGGCAGGGAGCTCGCCGCGGTCCTGCAAGAACAGCAGCGTGCAGCTGCCAGTGTCCGGTTCCCGGATCCTCCCGGTCCGGGGCAATCTGGCCACATAGGCTCCCAAGTTAGGGAGCGCCGGATTGCCCCGGATCCGATAGGATCTGGGAGAATCCCGGAAAATCCGGGATCCGGCAAATTGGGGAGATTTTTCTCCCCGGACACAAAAAAGTTGCAATTGAGAAAGAAACAATCGCACACTCATGTGTAAGTTTGCAAAGAGTGAGGTCTTTTTTTATTCAGGAGCAGCGAGAAACCAACGTTTCGGTCCTTCCCGGACCTTGATCACGGTAGTTGCCTCTTTTTTCATATATGCTCCTATCCTGTTTAGGGTCGATGTCCCACTGGGTTTTTCAGCTATGAGGGTAGTAGAACAGAGGTGCTTCTTTGACCCTGTTCCAAGGTGCCTTAATTCTTATTGTTTGGCGTCCCGTTCCGGGTATTTCATGTTTGCTGGAACGGGACTCCAAACAATAAGAATTAAGGCACCTTGGAACAGGGTCAAAGAAGCACCTCTGTTCTACTACCCTCAAAGCTGGAAAACCCAGTGGGACATCGACCCTAAACAGGATAGGAGCATATATGAAAAAAGAGGCAACTACCGTGATCAAGGTCCGGGAAAGACCGAAACGTTGGTTTCTCGCTGCTCCTGAATAAAAAAAGACCTCACTCTTTGCAAACTTACACATGAGTGTGCGATTGTTTCTTTCTCAATTGCCTACGTGGGTTAACCAGACCCCTCAATCAGCACCTCAACATATGAAAAAAGTCTCAGAGTGCACGCCTTCTAGTCAGAAAGGGAGACAAAAAAGTTGCAAGCAACATTTTTGTGACCGGAGAGATTCATCCAAATTCTCCCGGATTCCACCGCAGGGTTGAAACCGCATGGCAGAGAGCTGTAGAAGAGCTCAAAAAGCTAACCTCACCCACACCACAAATTTGAAAAACATATGAAAAAACCGTATAATGCACCTAAATAACGGGTATAGGAAATTGTTTGGTTGCAGGTAAAAATCTTCAGTTTATTACATTTTAAAAAACAAGCAGACAATAACCAAAAACCAGTAAGTACATAAAAGGAGGGTGCAGACAAGTTAAGAGACAGATAGCACTCTGTGCCTCAGAATTCAACAAACACCACCAGGGGTATAATCAGCAGCTGAAGTACAATGCACATTAGAAATAACACGGGTTTCACAATTACAATCCATACAGAGAGGTCAATATAGTCATAACATCATCACATTGTGAAGAGAGTGTATTGAAAACCCAGGTAGATCTTACATAGTGCTGCAGCTAGGTGCGTCTATGCCCTGGGACGGTGGATGGAGAGGCACTAAGTGTCAGAGCCCCGACACATGCGTTTCCCTGTTTTCATCAGGGGGCTGTGGTCCGCAGGGTTGAAACCGCATGGCAGAGAGCTGTAGAAGAGCTCAAAAAGCTAACCTCACCCACACCACAAATTTGTCTGTACATTGTCGATTGACTGTGAGCTCCTTATCAGAGGAGGAGAGTGGTCAGTCTAGCAAGCACGTGAGCTTTAGTACAGGCAGGAGTAATCTGCTGGGGAAGCAATGTTTCCCATGCGCTGGTTTCAAAACACATGCGTTCAAAAGCAACCACGTTATGCAATGTATTTTTACCGTATTTCCCGATACAAGTCTATGGGTGCATTAATGCATGCATTTCAATGCGTTTTTCAGCAAAAATACACTTGAAAAACGCAATGCGTCCTAGATGCAGCAAAAATGTGATGTGAAAAGGTCTGAACAGTTCCAGCAGGTACTAGCAAACATAAACCGATCTTTACTAAGGTCCCTTCCACATCTATGAGCCCAGCATTTGTCTGCCCTGCGCTAGCGCAAGTGCAAGCGCAGGTGCACTCACAGGCAAGCACAAGCAAGCGCATTGGCGAATAGATGCAGAGCCCTTGCATTTGCCTCCACGTTCGCGCCATCACCTTCTATGGTGAGTGCACGGGAGCGAAACCCGGAAGCGCAGGTCTGCAGAGGGGTATAGTCAGAGCGCATGCGTCACTCCGGACGCACCGGAAGCGTGTAATGTGACGTGATGAAAAGTCATATGCACTTCAGGTCATGCACACTAATCTGAAGCTGGAGTCCCAGCTTGAGAGACGATTAGTGCATGACCAAAAGTACAGATGACCTCCAATCTTGTGCAGTAAGCATACACCCAGTGTCAGAGAAACTTAGGGCCACTTTATACACACCAACTTATCTGTCCAACTTCTGACCAACTTGCTGGTTGCAGTGAAATCATGGACACATTGTTCCATTATACACAGCCACAGAATGGAGCAATGTGTCCATGATTTCACTGCAACCAGTATGTTGCAAGTGAAATTGCATGCAATGTTGTGACGTGTAAAGGTACCCTAATGGTGAATGATACAAAGCCAGGGGCGTAACTACAGTAGGTGCAGGGGTTGCGATCGCACCCGGGCCCTGCAGCTTAGGGGGCCCCAAAAGTCCCTTTGGCCAATACAAAAAGACTAATACTATTAAAGATTTCCAATAATTGGGGGCCCCGTTGGAGCTTTTGCATCGGGGCCCCTGAGCCTGAAGTTACGCCACTGTACAAAGCCTCATGCATGTGTGACTCTGTATGGCGATGGGGATCACACTTCTATCTACAGAATGGTATCTAGCCCACATGGTCTTGATAACATGTTACGTGGGCTGACTAGTAAGGGGAACTAACTATTTGCATCTCATTATAAGACTTTAAAAATGATTTTTCTAATTATCTGTTTATGTATGCTACAACATAGAGGGACTATCTAGCAGGCATTATAGATATGGGCACACAACTGTTCGTGGTTCTGGGTGCCCAGGGGACATGACATGTTTCCTTTAAGTTAAACAAGAGGAATGAGGGGCCCTGTATGTATAAAAGGGGTGATGATGAACTCCTATTTCAAAAGGTTACAGTGAGTTGCAGAAACCTCTGTCTTTTTTACCAGCTGGTATAAAAAAAAATACTCCAACATTAAAACAGACCAATATAATTTTCAAACTCACTGCAGCAACAAGCCTTTTATTTGGTAATGGCCGCACTATTATGCTGCAAAATAGCAATTGATCATGAACAACAACTAAACAGGTTTTAGCTATAGAACAATTTGAAAAGAGTGTTGATCTTCACATCATGGTCTATTTTTGTCGTAGTTTGACACATCTTTAGATAAGGTTTACAATCAATTGGGATTTTACACATACATTTCTGATCTAATACTGCAACATTTAGGCAACAAAAATCCACACATATTTTCAGCTCTCATGCATGCATTTTTATGTGTATTTTTAGTTGTTCTAAGAGTTTCTGTAAAATGGTGACAGCATTTTAAAGGAAACCTCTCAAGTCCTTAAAGGGATCCTGTCACCCCCAAAACGCCTCATAAGCTATTAAAAAATGTCCCTAGAGCATATTATCATTTATCCTACACTCCTTTTTGCTCAGAAATGCAAGTAGTGAAAATGTAGAAAAACATTATTAAACGTCATTATCCATGTTAATGAGCGGTGACTATATTCATAGTCACCCAGGCAGGCTCTCCTCCTCATAATATCATGCCTTAATAGGCGTGATCTTGAACACAGAATCTATTCAGCGCCTCCCCGCTCTACTCTGTGCTGGCGGGGCTGTAATGCGGCTGTAATGATGCGATTTGCGTCATTTCCGGAATCGGGTGACGTGTGTACACCCGCGCCGCTCTGTTATGCCTCCAGCACGCATGCGCAATGCGGTGCTTGAAGCTAACAGAGCAGTGCGGGTGTACATATTTTAATAGCTTATGAGGCATTTTGGTAGTGACAGGATCCCTTTAAACACTATGGCCTGTTTCACATCTCCGGTTTTTGCATATTTGAACGCATGCGTTTCTAAGAGCCTCTTTTCACAGCTAAGGTTTGTGTGCGTTTTGCTAAATTTGCGTTTTTAAGCTTTTTTACCGCTAAAAACGTTTAAAAACGCTAGCGTTTTGGGCCCCATAGGTTTAAATGGAAACGCATGCAATAACGCATGAGCGTTTCAAAAAACGCAAAACACATGTGTTTTTGCAAACGCCGCGCTGGACGCATTTCCCTGCGTTTTGGCCAGCATTTGCAAAAGCGCATGCGTTTTGCGTTTTTGAAAACGCTCATGCGTTTTTGCATGCATTTCCATTAAAACCTATGGGGCCAGAAACGCTAGCATTTTTAAGCGTTTTTAGCGGTAAAAACGCCTAAAAACGCAAATTTAGCAAAACGCACACAAACCTTAGGCCTGTTTCACATCTCCGGTTTTTGCATATTTGAACGCATGCATTTCTAAGAGGCTCTTTTCACATCTAAGGTTTCTGTGCGTTTTGCTAAATTTGCGCAAATTTAGCAAAACACACACAAACCTTAGATGTGAAAAGAGCCTCTTAGAAACGCATGCGTTCAAATATGCAAAAACCGGAGATGTGAAACAGGCCTTTTAGATTTCAGATATGGGGCTAATTTGCAGATTAATAGCATAGTAAAGCTTTCTGGTGCCTGCAGTGAGAGCCCCACTTTGAGGAAGTAATAATAATAATCTTTATTTATATAGCGCCAACACATTCCGTAGCGCTTTACAATTCACAGGTTTGTATATAGTTTTAAGAAGCATAAAAATGTACAATAATTAAGCAAAAATAATGACCCTGCTTGTAAAAGCTTAGGCTGGCTTCACACTGCAGTTTTTTCACTGATCAGTGTCCATCCAGTTTGTGTGCCAAAACCCCGAGAGGAACCAGAAGAGGAACTTGCAGAGAAATATTATAATTGAAAGATTGACACCTGTTCTGAGTTTGGAGACACTCCTGGTTTTGGCACACAAACTGGATGGACACTGATCAGTGAAAAAACTACAGTGTGAAGCCAGCCTTACAATCTAACAATGAGGTAGGGGTGACAAAGTACACGTGCTTATTTACAATGAAGGTCCAGCCAATGTGAGGGGATGGGGAGTAGATAAAAGCTGCATGAGTGGCCACCAGCCAATCTGTGTCGAGCTCTTGGGTCTGGTGGAATTTGAGATATTATGTATGTTCAAAGCAATAGTGAATACCCTATGTCTAAATGATTAGGATTAGGGATAATGATAGGCCGCCCTAAAAAGATGTATTTTTAGGGAGCGCCTGAATATGTGTAAGTTGTGGATGGTCCTAATTTCTTGAGGTAGAGCATTCCAGAGGATTGGTGCAGCTCGGGAGAAGTCTTGGAGTCGGGAATGGGAGGTTCGGATTAATGCAGATGTTAGGCCGGTTTCACATTAGCGTTCGCCGCCGCTGCGTATTGTGGCAAGCTAACGCGAGCCGACCGCAAGCACGTCCATCCCCATGTTTAACATGGGGACGCATGGTGTATGCGGTCAGGTGCGGATGGGTCTGCATTCCCATTGCCCTCCATGTGTGATTTGTACGCATGCAGAGGCATGTGTACAAAACAAAACATTCCCGGCCGCACAGAATCTGCAACATGTACGCAACATGTTGCAAGCCTCTGCATGCGTACAAATCACACATGGAGGGCAATGGGAATGCATGGCCATCTGAACTCAACTGCATACACCGTGCGTCCCCATATTAAACATGGGGATGGGACGGTGCTTGAGGTCAGCTCGTTTTCACCCGCCGCAGTACGCAGCTGCAGAGAATGCTAATGTGAAGCCAGCCTTAGTCTAAAATCACTTCCAGAACGAAGAGGATGGGTGGGGTGATAGACAGAGATGAGAGTAGAGACGTAGGGAGGTGCCACACTGTGAAGAGGTTTTTAGTTGAGAACCAGCTATTTATATTGGATCCTGTAGTGTATGGGCAGCCAGTGCAATGACTAGCACAGAGCTGAAACATCTGAATAACAGTTAGCTAGATAGGTGACCCTGGCTGCTGCATTAAGGATAGACTGGAGAGGAGAAAGCTTACTGAGAGGGAGGCCAAATAATAAAGAATTGCAGTAATCAAGGCTGGAATGGATCAGGGCCGTGGTGAGAGTTTTATTTGTTTCCATGGTGAGGAAGGGGCGAATTCTGGAGATGTTTTTCAGGTGCAAGTGAATCACCGAGGGTTGTATGGGCACTTGGGTATCTGGGCCCTACGGTAGTTGGGATGTCACTGGTGGTGTGCCAAGAGCTGTGGCCCTGGTGATCAACTGAAAAGGGGGTTAGGGAATGGTGATGAAGAAAAAATATAAAAGTTTGTCGTGATGCCACCTGCAGATTCTGGTGATGGGCACCGGCGCCGCTTCAGTCCTCCAGGGGAGATGATACTGCAGCTTGGAAGGAGCAGCTCCCTGCAGGTGGAGCTGAGTCCCCGGGGCAGACAAGCACTGATGCTGGTGGTGCAGGATGTGAATTATGATCTGTGGAGCAGTGCAGCAGCTGAACAGACACACAGAGACTTTGTCACTCTACAAGGGTACTTTACTCTGTAAACCAGTTCAGATGGCAGTTCAGGTTACAGCACAAACAGTCTATAATCAGGTAGCTGGTCGGGTAGTCACAGAGGTTTGCAAAGTCATTCAGTGGATCCCATAGTATACCCTCTTTTGATGATCTCATGCTAAAACCTGACCCGGCACAGCCCTCTTGTATACCAGGCCCGTTGGTGTGCTGTGAGATTCCCTCCTTTCTCCCCCTGAAGGAGCTCGACCTTTGGTGAGCGATCCTGGCGAGACAGTGCATTGTAGACAGGGTGTCAGGGTTGATGAACTGACCCGTGATGACTGGTGTAGACGGCTCAGGTGCTGAACACCCTGCACGGTATCCTCAGAGCCGGTACTTTGTTAGGTGGACCAGGGTTCCTACACAGTATGGGCACTCCAATAGGGGGTCCCTTCTTTCTGTTCCTGGGCTGCCTTTTCTCTAGGCCCCCTCCCTGGGAGTCTCCTTCTCTCTCTCAGAGGCTCCCCTCTCCTTCACTCCTCAGTGCAAACTAGAACTCCACTGTGTGACTTCCCTCCTCCCCTAACTCTGTCCAATGGGAATGGGACTATCCGTCTACCCGAGGTTAAGTGTGGGGTGGGATCCACTTGCAAACCTTAGTCTCCCCTGTGACAGGAATAACTGCACACTCGTTTGTGGGTGCAGTACCCCTACTGTGGCACACTGACCAGTGGGATGCCACACAAGCGACAAGAGCGTGTGAGAGATTGTATGTTAGAGGTGAAGGAGAGATCAGCATCAAACATAACACCCAGACATCGAGCCTGCTGCCTATGCATCATGATGGTGCTGCAAACCAAGAGTGAAATGTCAGACTTAGGGAGGTTAGTAGAGGGCAGGATCAGAAAATGTTCAGTTTAGGAAAAGTTGAGTTTTAGATAGAGAGCGGACATGATATTGGAAATTGCGGTTAGACAGTCATTGGTGTTCTGTAATACAGCGGGGGTAAGGCCAGGGAGGAAGTGTAAAGTTGTGTGCCATCAGCATAAATATTAATGAAACTGGAAAGGAAAGAGAGCGCAATAGGGTCTTATCGTTTAAAACATGAGATGCAGTCAAAATTGTCACTGCTCCCCTGGGCCAGTTGTGACAACCACAACTGGTATAAGTGTGTAATATGGCTGCCGCAGGATCCAACACTCCACTGGAAACCATAAAAATCAGATGAAGGAAAAAACAAATTGACAGTGTTCGTTGAATCTGCACTGCTCATACAATAGAAGAAGCGGTCAGACAGTCGAAAGTGCAAAGTGCTTCAATTTATACAAAGAAAAAAGGGGAGACAAAGAGGCGCAAATGGGTCTTATCATTTTACGAATAAGGTAGGACCGTCATAGGTGTATGTGCTCACCTGATCCAGTTGTGTTTCCCCACAACTGGTAAATTAGCTCAGACAGCCGCTGCTGGATCCGCACTCCCACGTAACAGTGGTGATGTATCCAAGAAAAAGACCAGAGAGAGATCGTGCTTTAGTGATCCGCACTGCCGTCCCACCGTACCCGAATAAATTCCAGGGAAGCAAAGAGTATGCAAGCTGCTTCTTTATTCCGTCAGTATTTCCATCCAACCCATTTCAGTACAGACCTTGTACCTTCCTCAGGGAATTTATTCAGGTACGTTGGAACGGCAGCACGGATCACTAAAGCACGATCTCTCTCTGGTCTTTTTCTTAAAAGTTCTTTTATTTCGTCTGACATGTTTCGGAGTCATATCCCGTACTCTGTTGGCTCCCTGAGGAAGGAGTCGGGATATGACTCAGAAACCCGTCGGATGAAATAAAA